>CM024533.1:6690179-6755610 GCA_014182385.1 Eucalyptus viminalis
AGCATACTATTGAGCAACTAAAAACTGCAACGTGAAACTAAGTATTAGCTATTTGAACACTATCTAAAGAAACATCCGTGAAGGCAAGAATGAAAATGGTCTTTTCGCAAGTCGGATTTATGTGAGCTTCATCAAATCTAGAATTGAAAGTAAATGCTTCTCTTAATAAGAATCTCATTTGCTCGTTCAAAGAAAATAATTCTATACCTACATCTGTAATTCAAACAAAACTGTCCACTCTCCTGGAAATCCTAGAAAGACAGACAAAAAAGATGTAATGCTCAAAAACTTCTTCACGTACAATTATCACCCTTCCCTCCTTCCGGACTAAGTTGACTTCATACAGGTCAACCAAGTGCAGAACATGACCAAGTCCCAAATATGATGATATCTTTAATTCTGGAGGTAGAAAATTCTAAACCTAATACCAATTACAGTTCATCTTTTAACAATGAGATGAAACTCTTCTTCTGATTAACACATAACTTTACTTACATATGCCTCCCCAACCTGCAAATCCCCATAAATCTTCTCCCCCTCCATGTCATAATGAAACAATGTAAAAATGTTCACATGGACTAATTAAGCATAGTACAACTTGTTTATGGTTGGCCACCCCTAATCAGTTTCCTAAACTCCTAAAGCTTCTACAGATATCTGCAAGAAGTCAACTTGTGTAGCTCTCACATATTTGACAGATTCTCTAATATTTTGCAATAATCCATCAATCATCTTTAGACCTTATTGGACAATAAAATTCAGAATGTGTGCACCACAACGTACATGAAAAAACTTCTCATTACACAACAAAGAGGATCTCATAGAAGGTGTACTTTTCCAAATATCAACCATATTGTCATTGTATGATGCATTATCCAATGTGATACTAAAAATTTTCCTCTTAATGCCCCACCCTCTCAACAAAGTTAGCAATTTTTCCAATAAAATGGCGCCATTGTATGGAGGTGGCACCTAGGAGAAGCACAAAACCTTTGCATGCAATTCCCAATTCTCATCAATGTAATAGGTAGTGACGGTCATATAATGATCGGTTGTCACGAAGTCCAGTTAGAAGTTAAACATATTCGGCTTGAAAGTGACATAATATTTGATTTCAAATTTCTCTTCTCCTTCTCATAAACTTTTACCACATCACTTTTTGCCGTATTCCTTGATATGTGCTCCACATTGGGATTAAGATAACTAAGCAAGTCTTTGGTAGCCTCATGCTCTACAAAAGAGTATGTGTAATTGTGTTTGACTATTGCTTTTGCTAGTTTGCTTCTAAACACAGTTTGATCAAACTGTTCCATGGAATCGTCAACGTTGGCCTCTCGATGGGACAAGTATGTAAATGACGCAACAAATTTTTTTGTCCCATGGCTAGCCATGTAAGTTGATTCGCACCATTTGCACTCGGCCTTTTTTTGCCATCCTCATCTGTGAAGTTTTTGAATTTAGACCATACAGTAGAAGTGCATTTTTTTTCGATCATTTAGAGCAAGTAGAGTTATCTTCCTCATCCTCATGAAATAAGGATGCAGCTCGACGTCTCTTAGACCCTTATGTTGTTGAATATTCTTGATGATCCTTGTTAGATCTTGACATGTCAACTAATTAGTTAAAGAAAAACGTGAATTAGAACAAGTTATTTACTCAAGAGAAAATGACATATTATATTCTGTTTAACACTAAAAGAAAACATCTCCAACTTTCATTCTCTTTTTAAGAGTAGAGTACAAAGAGAAAACATGCAACCAAACAAGCAATAACAATCAAGTGATTGTGAAACAGACTAAGAACAGAGACAAGGAAAGAATTGCATGCATCAATAGCAAAAATTGAGGAACTTAATGTGTCAAAAATTTATAAAGACACTTCTCTAAGAACAAGCATTGCTGTCCCAACCAGTCCAGAAACCTAGACCTGACTAAAATCAACTAGAATAATAAGATATAAGCTTGAAGAACTCATTCAGCTGGAACAAAGTTGTGATTGTGCCCCCATTTAAGCCGCAAAACGGCAGAACAACCCTAATCAAACAATCTCTACTGCTAAAAACCCCTCAGTCGGACACGAAAGCTGAGGAAACGTCATTTCTCCTATGCAAATTCTTCATCATCTTTCACCACCAGAAAATAGACTAAGAACAGAGTTAAGAAAAAGAATCACACGCATCGATAGCAGCAGCATAAATTTTCAAGCGCAATGAGTCCTGTAGAGATTTCGGCTCGAGACAATGACGTTGGGTTTCATCAGGCACCGGGCCTGTTTTGGTCCAAATACGTATTTGGGGCCTTTCATCTCTCTCTCTCTCTCTCTCAATCTCAGTATTAACAGGTCTGACGTCACTCCTTCATCTCCCCCCTCGGTAAAACCCGAGAGATCGATCCTCTCTCTCTCTCTCTCTCTCTCCTCTCACCCTCCAAACGTCCGATCCTCTCCATCCGTTGATCCATCCATCTCCTGCACATCCCGCGCGTTGTCTTTCTTCTCGCCCGGCTCGAGAATCATGTCGCCGCAAGTGCTTGATTTTGAGACTTTGATTATCTGGGGCCCGTGGTGAGGGAGAGTGGAGCCAGTGGCCCATTAAGGTTGGCGGGTTTCGGGGTCTTATAAATGGCGGATAGGCTAGGTATCCAACAGGTGAAAGATGCCGCCTTTGTCTAATGGGGAGAGTGGGGGTGCGAATGGAAATTATAACCATCTAAATTCCACCACCACATCCAGATATCGTTATCGATTTTTCAAAAATTATCAATATAATGATCATTTAGAAGTTCATTATTTGAACCTACATCTTCATCAATACTTTTACTCATAGTTATGAACAATAACATTTTGATATTGATAATTTTGAAGAAATTAACTGCATTTTTTGGATGTAGGGCAAAATTGAAATTGAACTTAAAGTTGATTTTTTATTATAGGGAAATTAGGCCTCTAAATGGATATGCACATGTTTAATAGTGATGGAGTTTCGATTTGTTTATCCTTTTATTGTCATTATTCAAAATTCTCAACATTAACTCATGGAGTTACATTATGAGATGAACCATGGATGGGAATGCAGCAAAGAACAAGGGAACAAGAACTCGCCATGCTTCTTTATTTCCAACACACAGCACACAGCACACAGCACACTGATGACACAACACAGGAACTTTCTTCTTTTCCTCGAAAGGAAGTGGCGCTCAATGTCTTCAACGGGGCGACAGTGCTCGGAGTTCCCTTAAATGATGGTGCATGAGTTCTCGTTCACCCACTCTCCAAGCTTGTACACGCCCTTAAACTTGTCATACAACCGTGACAAATCGCTTGTCTTCCATCTCCGCCCCTGCAAAATCGAAACATGTATTCTCTCATGCCGTCATGGAAGTGAGATTATATAGCAAGGATGAGACGATTTGAGGACAATTGAATCAGATTTCGTGTGTGTATGTGAGAGAGAGAGGGATCTTACTCGGTCCTTAGCTCCTCTCGTCATCCCACGGACGCTTCTCGCCTGCATGACATAGTGTTCATGGTAAATACATACTTGAACTCAGGTGATTACTTTTTTCCTGCTAATAGATAATTAAGCTTTTTTTTTTTTTTTGGGTATGGCAGAGCCGAATGTCATGTCTAGGTTTTGTAAAAAACACATTCAGCTTTCGAAAATCACTTTACAAACCATACTATTATCTTCCAAGCCAATTTACACGAACTATGCCCGTACATGTTGTCTATGTAATCGGGGTGAAAATCTTTTGAAGAAGAATATAGTACTTTTGATCTCAATCATTAGTTCCAACTCGATAAAAGGGAGGTGGACATTACTTGTTGGAGGTAAATTTTATTGAAAATGTAAATTTTAGTAGAGTGTTGAATTTTCTGCATCATATATCATTACGAAGAATCAAGATCGAACGTCTATTTATTTTAATTTAAACTACAATTTTTACCTTTTGACCCTGTACATCAGTACTAGGTTGGCGTTTCCATCGGTCTTTATAGTCGTCGCGGCTGAGGACGTAGAAGAAGGTGACTAGTTCCTCAAAACTGAGAGTCTCGCTGGCGTCCTTGTCCAGCTCTGCGAAGACATCATCAGGGTTGACAGTTTGGAGCCCGGCATCGCTCAGGAAGGTCTTGAACTCGTCCAAACTTATGTTGCCGTTCTCGTCCGTGTCCATCGTGTCGAAGAGTCTCCTGGCCGCCTTCTTCTGGTCCTCCGTCAAGTCCTTGAAGTGAGCAGATGCAGCCTCGCGAACCTTTTCTACATCTATGTCTGCCGAGACGGGCTTGCTTAGCTCGGCCGGCAAGGCCTCCACGGCCTCCACGACCATCTCCATCCCTCTCCCCTCTTTCTCTCCTTTGCCTCCCTCTTTTGAGGATGTGTGCAAGTGCTGTTGCTATGGAGGTTATTGAAGTATTTATAAAAAATTACAGTCGAGCGTTCCATGAGTTACACACAAAAAGAAAGAAAGAAAAATATGTGAATGATTATTAAATTTTAAATGTGTGTACGATCAAAGTGGATACATGTGAAGCACAGAGAGGAAGGAAAAGAATTCGTGGACTTCAATTAGGACGTACAAGTCCCTACATTTGCTAAGAGCAATGTTACGTGGGCGAGAAAATCTTATTAAAACATTTTTAATATGTGAAGAGTTATTTTTTATTGAATATTTAAAGAAACTAATAGTCCAATGCATGGATCCCACCGATTTCAATCCGATTGAAACTTTCTAATATTTTTATTGCCACCATCTGATGACTTGTTGGACATCTCATGAGTCATGTCAATTGATTAAGTCAGGTCTTTGGTATTTACGGATGATTCTGACTAAAAATAGTTAATACTTAATTAGTGATATTCGAACTAGTGATTTCTAATTTTTAAGTGGAAAATCTCCATACGTTATGAACAAGAATTCTCTTTTCCTAGCTATTTTTTTCTCTGAGCAATTTTAGTCTCCACCATACCTTGAATGGGTGTCCATAACCGTATGTGAGTGAAGAGTACTAATTCAAAACCTTGAGAAAAGTAAGACAGTGTAGGGGAATGTGCATAAAGTCGGTTCAACTCGAGAATCCGACTGTCCTTGCTTGGACCTGTTAGTTTAAGACCAGTGCTAAGGAAAATTAGTTTGGTTCCCAATGCCAACTTGAGAAATTGAGGGACAAATTGTTCGGCGAAATCAACAAATGCCCGTAGGACAGCGTTGGCTTCTTGACGGGCCACCAATGCGGACAATTACACGCGTCATAAAATCTTTGCAATTCCAATAATTGAGGTCTATGCCTATTGAAATCATCAAAATTCAAGACAAGACAACACTGACGTGCCTTTGAACCTGTTCCTAATTAAATCGGTTTTGAAGCATATTTAAAAGAGTAAATATTTTTGCACCCGCAAAATCGAACCATTCTCTTCAACATGAACAAACAACAAAATAATCACTTGACTGACATATAATTTATAGTAGAATTATGCAACTTTTATATCATAGCATAGAAATTATACTTTTACACAAAATAAATATGAACCGGTTCTCAAGTAAAATTGACAAATTGAACCGAAACTGGATGGAAATCAACTCACCCATGTTAGAGAAATATCTTCAGGTGATTTTAATAATGTCCAAATTATTCTTAGTATAATATTTCGGGTTAATACCCTAAAAAACTCCAAACTGGTACACTTGTGACAAATTTACCCCAAACTATTTTTTTGACCATAAAAAACCCCAAACTAGTACACCTGTGACAAATTTACCCCGACTGACCATAAAAAACCATAAACTAGTACATTTATGACAAATTTATCCCAAACTAATTTATTTGACCGAAAAAAATCCCAAACTGGTAAATTTGTGACAAATATACCCTCTGCTAAATTGGATTAATACCACAAAAAAATTACAAAAATTGTAAACTGACAAACGGGCGTAAAATCCCAAATTGGTATACCAGTCAACCTGTCACGTGTCATTTAACTTAATAATTTGACAATAACATTTAACGAAAATTAACAAAGGGTAAATTTGTCACAAGTGTACCAGTTTAGGGTAAATTTGTCAAAGGTATATACCAGTTTCGGACTTTTGGTGGTCAAAAAAATAGTTTTGGGTAAATTTGTCACATGTGTACCAGTTTGGGGTTTTTCAGGGTATTAACCCTAATATTTACTATGAAATGTGCATATGGTTATACCAAAAGACTGCATAACAACCATGGTGTAATCCAATGGAAGGAAGTATGTCATAAGTCCTGATACGATTTTTCCGTAAATAGTATAAGTGGACTTGAAGATGAACATATGTCGTTGTCTATGTCGAAGTTGTAAATATCAAGTCTTTGGTGCTATCGTAACCACGTACATTTAATGTTGTTTGTTGGATTAGCAAATTAGCCACTGTAGCTTTGGAATTGTACAACAACAAAATCAAGAAATTATGTTGTGTAACAGGTTTGTTAGAGACTACAGCGAAGGAACAACAACACATGCTATTTGTAAGTAGTGTGCAAATGTGTTGGAAAAAAAAACTGTATTGGCATTTCTATCCTTGGACAGTAGTTCAACGGTAATTCTAACGACTCTTTACTTCTTCAGTCATCCTCCATTGGATAGATTGAAGATTTATTAGAGAGAGCAACATACCAAGATCTAAAGATTTGTCACTAATTGTGTTCCAAGCGATACACACTTTTTCAACTATTCTTTTAGCATTGTATTCGTGCTATTTAAGTAATTGTGCTAAATATTAAGTGTACAAGAGCAGTACTTACTGATTGTAACTTTCTCAGCAGATTACTAGTGCAATCTAGCTCAACTTGTAGCTATTAGTCTCAGGAGTGGATGTGGGCTTCGGGATAAAGCTGAACCACTATATTTCACTCTTACTAGCACACACTTCCAACATCACATTGACCTATTCTTTACTTAGCGCTAGTTAATTTTCACAAAAGATTGTCAAGTTTTCTAAAGCAACCTATTCACCACCCTCTAGATTGTATTGTTAGCCCCCAACAACACAAATTCAATCACTCTTGAGATAGAGGCAATCCAAAAAACTCAAAATAATTTCCAATTAGCAATGAAAAATTGAGAGCACATAGCATGAGCCTTCAATGATTAATTGCCATAATTCACAATTTTTGCATTTAGATCATGGAACGGATAGTAATCCATTTATAAGATTATTAAATTTCATACTTGACAATCTATATAGTCTATCGATCTTGAGGAGGAGATAGAGGGTCATTCCAAAATTTGGGAACAATTTACTTTAGGATAGGAATTTTTTTTTTTTTTTTTTTTTGGTCTGAAAAGATAGAGTGAATTTAATGACTATCTTCTCAAGTCAATTCCAATCTCAGATTTTTGCAAGTTCCATATATTCAAACGAATCTCGGAAGTTGAAAACTCTATGATGAAATGGGAAAAAAATGAGTCCCTGAAGCAATAAATATCCTCTTTCCAATTTCATACCAGAGCCTTTTCTTGTTGATCTTAAAATATTTTGTTGATAAATAAGTCTTTTGAATCCTTTTATATGATCGGCTTTAATTATTTCGATCAAGACCGGGAAGCTACGTATTGTAGCTGGGGAGGAATCCAATATTCTGATCTGGTAAATACGAGTCTGAAAAAGGACAGATGGAGTCCAAGTCAAAGTCATGCTTGGGATCAAATCGACCTGTGTTACATTGGAAGGAGGAAGCGACACTCTCCTGTGCCCTTTTGGAAAATCAGTGAAGATTCCACCACGAGCCTCGTGTGCTAGATTCCACCACAAGCCTCGTGTGCAATAATAGTCTGAAGCATAGCTAGCAGACATGAAGATACCACGAGATTCGATGGGTTGTTGCGTCTCTCCCCCAGTTTCCAAGAAATCAGAGTGCGATTACTTCCCTCGAATTTAAACGCCCGCGTAGTTTGACCCAGGCATGGAAAAAATGATGCCTTATTCTGCGATGCTGTAGAGTCCAGGCCAATTTCGATTCAAAGAGGCCTAAATTATTAGAAAAACCTGAAATTTTAAGTATAGTCGCAATTCCACTCCAATTCTTTTTTTTTTTTTATCTTAGAAAAAATTCAATTTTAGATGTAGCCCCCAATCTATTTCAAATTTTAGATTTAGTCCTAAATTTATCTCAAATTTTGTTTTGCCTAAAAAGATCACTAACTTTTAATCTATCCTTAAATCAACCTCATGGTTATTCCTAATTGGGCATGGTGTTTCCACATCGATGACAAATCTACATCGATAAGGCGACATAGAAAATTATCTTCAAATTAAAACTGCTATAGGATATAAAAATTAATGACCTCGTGGTCATTGAAGTGATGATTTGTTGCTATCGTTCAATTAATAATATAGATAAAAGTTGAGTAGAATGTGTAATCAACCCTAGAACCTATGACACGATAGGTTCTAAGGTATATAGGGTAAATTCCAGATTTCAAAAATAAGGAATTTGTTTCGGTATATAGGTTCCATGTTCGATGTGACATATGTATGGAAATTGGAATCTTGAAATCACCTTACCCTAATTGATTTACCTCAAAAATCCTACGTGGTCAAATCTCAAAGAAAATGTACAAGTTTTTCCATGATATTAGAATCTTACGTATTGAACGATTGCAATAAATATAATTAAAACATAGATGCCTCCACATAATGGTTTTCAATGCTTTAATCGCTTGATTCTTGCGCACTTGGGGTTTGGGTCACTATGTGTCCTACTCAGCATGACTTCAGCATGATGCTTTCCACCTGTTGACACCTAAATTTTACAATTTTATTATGTGCAAAATTAGGAATTAGTCACTAAATCAAAAAAAGAAAAAAAAAAAACAAAAAAAAAAAAAAAAAAAAAAAAAAAAAAAGAAAAAGAAAACGTGGAAGGGGCCGAGCCCGTTTCCTTCTTGGCCCGGCCCCCGTTGGCCTCTATCCTTCTCTAGCTTGTTTCGCACGCGAAACCTGCAAAAAAGAAAAAGCACCAGCAGGGCAGAACAGGGAGGAGACTAAAAAAAAGGGGAGGAGAACAGAGAGAGAAAGAGATCGGCGAGAGAGAGAGTTGAAGAAGACTCGCCGTCGCCGTCGCAACCGTTCGTTGCCGTCCACCCCGGAACCCAGATCCGAAGAAACGGAGGGGAGGAGGGCACGCGGCGGCGCTGCCCAATGCCATCCTCGCCGCTGCCCTCCTCACCGCCTCAACCCAACGCTAGCCGCAACCCCGACGCCGTGCGAGCCCCCTCGCTGCAGCGACAACCCATCGCTGCGCCCATCACCGCCTCAACCCAATGCCGTCCGAGCTGCCTCGCCGCCTCAACCCGCTGCTAGGAGCCGCGACGCTGCCGCAACTGCCGTCTCCGCCAGTCGCTGTTGCTCCCCTCAACTGCGAGCCCGTCTCGTCTGCGACCTCTACTGGATGCCGCGTCGCCGTTCCGCCATCCGCCGTCGCGCTCCGCCTCACTTGCAAACCGCGAGATCCCCGCAAAGTTGTTGCTGCCCTTGCTCCGCCCGTGATCTACTCGTTCGATGCTGCTCCTCCGCTCGCGACAACCCGCCGTGCTCACGCTTGTAGCTCGACGCCGCTGCCCCCGACGCGCGAGATCCCGGGCCGGCCGCCGCGTCTCCGCCTCGCCGCCGTGCCGCCGCGTCTCCGCATCTGCTCCGCCACGCCGCCGCTGCCGTCAAGCCCGCCGCCGCCGTTGTCAGCACCGCCAGCAAACCCTAGGTTTCCGCCCAAAACCGGGACGGGCACGGGTCGCGAACCGGGTAGGGTTTCTATCCACATTGGCCTGTCGTAGTGGGCCATGTGCCTTTTTAGGGTTTGGGCTAACTTAGGTAGTGGGCTTCTTTTTTTAAATAAAAAGTATTAGACTAGATTGGGCCCGCTGGTTGGGCCCAATCCGAGCCAAGGCAAGGCCCGACCAAGTCGGGCCTTGCTTCCAAGCGAGCCGATTCGGCCCGGCCCCATTCGGACCGGACCTGATCCGCGTTGGCCGGGTCGGGTCGAATTGAACCCGACCCGGTTCACCTTTTTAAATCAAAAATTAATTTTAAAAATTAAAAAATATTTAAATATTTAAATATTTAAAAAAAATTCGAAAATCCAAAAAAGTATTAAAAAATTTTAAATTAAAAAATTTAAGAAAAATTAAAAAATAATTATTTTTCTTTAAAAAATTTAAAAAAAAATTAAAATTTCAAAAATCCAAAAATGATGGGGTTTGATTAGGACTTGCCATGTATTGCCATTTTAGGGTAATTAGACCTTTATGTCCTCGTATATTAATTATGTTGCATGTTTAATTTGCATATCTAATTATGTTTGATTGCATGTGTTTAATTTTATGGCAATTAGGATCTTGGTAGTTATGATTATTACTTTAATGATTGCGCATCCGCATGATCACCTCACATGTTAGTGGATAAGTATAAAATCAATTCAAACTGCTTGCCAAAAATCATTTTGTTAAAATGAACAAGATTAGGTACCGAAAGGGCACTAATTAGTTAATTAGTGTAATCAAGTCCCCGAACTTAGATTCTCTGGTTGCGTAGGAAGTGAGGTATACTCCCATGCCTCGCTTGGTTTCTAGCCGACCCCAATAGGTTAGTGCCGACTCCTTTTGTGCAAAATTTCTTAAGAATATCCCAACGTCACGCGGGGTATGGGCTTGGGAGAGCTCGTGTCTAATTATGGGCTTTAGGCCCGTCCTTTAGACAATACCCTTAAACATGTTCCCTCCCCCCGAAGGTAGGTCGCGACAGCTTGGCGACTCCGCTGGGGACTTGGTTTTGAACCTTAGAGGACTTAGGCCAAAATTAACCTTGTTCAAAAAATATTTTTGTTTGGCAGCGAGGATTCCAGGTATGTCTCTAACATTAAAGGTATAAGGGGAAGTATTTGCTCACCTTTGTCTTGCAGGGAGATATAGGAATGTATGGTTTACTTTTTATGTATGAGGTGCTGATTGGCTATAAATTGTCATGCCTGCATTTTCTGCATTGCACTACACCATAGCACACACTACCTGCCGCCGGACCCGGGCCGCATAGGATTACTTAGGATGGTGTTGAGGTGGATACCACTCCGACTATAACCGCGTAGTACGAGTCGCCCACCTCTACCTCGAAATTTCTTTCTTCACGTTGAAAGTACCCACCCCGGTCTGCGAGCATGCGACACGGGTCGGTTCTTTGACAAAGCCGGAGTCATGGGTAACCCGACCTAGCCACGATCTTGTTGGTTCAGTCCGGTGATCCTATGGCTTCATTTTGGACCGTATAGAGTAGAAATCGAACCACATTCCATGTGCATGTTTATGTGATTAAAAAAAAAACATGAAACAAAGGTCGACACCCATTGTAAGTATCATTTCCATTTTTATTTGCTCATTTTGTATTGCATTTTCATCTTGAAATTTGCGGAAATCATTCGCCTTCGGCGATGTAGGCTTATGATTAAAAAAAAAAAAAAATGGCAATCACTTTTGATAAGTGGACATTGAAAGCAAGTTCTAAACACTTTGATTTGGCCCTGTTGAACACATGGTTTTATTTAAATTTCTAGTTATGGGCTCAAAATCATTTTGAAAAAAAAAAAATTTCAAGTTGTGATTTTATATTGGGGCACAAAAAAAATTGAAATTGCAGTTTTTATCAAATTTTCTCATTCCCATGTTTTGGGACTGTAATGCAAATCAATTTGTGTACAAATTCCTCAAAATAGAGATCACTTCATTTTTCTAGGAGTAAAATCACAAATCAATCTTTCAAAAATCAATGACACTTTTGCATACAAAACTTTTGGAATTTCAAAGTGGACATTCGATTGATGGCCATTGATTGATAATTTTAATGATGTCTTCTCTATAAAATCTTGGCGAAATACTAAAGTCCTGTAATAAGGATTGTGGGGCATGTATCGTCGCCTCGATTTTATTGTAAGAAGCGACGTCATTAAAATATCATTTTCTCTTATTCACATATTGACATTGTCATCTTTTTGCAGGTTATGCGCGATGCTCTTTGACATTCTCATGGTGACCATTCAAGGAAGTGAATTCTAGAGCGAGGGCAAGAGTTTGTCTTTTTACTTTCATCTGTAAAAGAGTCTCTTGTATTTTATCAGTCTTTATTCTTGTTAGGAAACATGTTTTCCGTTTTGGGTTTTGATTTGCAAATCCAATTGGTGCTCTTGTAAATCGTGCGACACACATTTCTAATGATGGAATTCGGAAATCATCATTTAAAAAAAAAACAAAGCAAAGCAGAAAAATTCAGAAGTGTTTTAAGCGAACTTTTACGTCTACATTCCAAAATGAATTTCAAGAAAACTTTGCTTAAGGCCCTTTCTTCATATAGTCATTTTCTCGGGCTCATCGAACTCGAGGAGCAAGCATGAGTTGAGGTTTCGTCGGCGCCAATTTTCCATAGAGGTGGAGCGAAGTTGAATTCCATTCTGGGAAGTTTTGTTATTTGCAAATGCCTTAGGAACCAAAATAGCCCATCAATTTCATTCACTCTGCATGATGAGACAAATGAAGGGAGTTGCCAAGCATCCAAAAGGGCGAAATTGAAGGAAGAGTAAACTATATCAATTTCAATCATCAATTTCTGATACCGTTTTTGACATGGTTTTCTTTTCCATTATCAAGGAGGCATCAAGAGTGTCAAGTTTTGTAACGTTCTAACAAACGCAGTGGAGCATTTTAAGTCTTGTTCATCTTAAACAAGGAAAGATTCAAATGAAACAAATGGACAATATTATCCATTCCTCCATGAGAGATACCTTGGATGTTGATCGCCCGACTTTGAAAAGGATGTATCTCATTCCTAAACTTGATTCTCTTCAGCATAAAAAATGACATGTCCTTTTCTTTGATACAGGACAGACTCGAACAGAACGAAGGTTTGTCAAATAAAGAGTTGGAGAACAACGTCTGATTTAGAGAAAAATCTCTCCTTCATCCACCAGTGAAGTGTGCTAGAACAACATTGTCAGATTCATCAAGAAGGATGTATCGTTCCTAAATTGAACCTAATTAAGTATAGAGATAACCCGTTTCATCTCCGCTCCTTACGGGGTGATGAATGGGAAAAATGTTGCACCTTGACCGTAGAAGCAGCGCCTTCCATTAAGGCAATAGCGGGCAAAGCATCTAAAGAACAATATCCTCATATGTAGAAACAAGGAGCACCCACTCTCCTTTCAAAGAAAAATCTTGAAAAACACATCTCATGATCCATATATAAATTTTTCAAGCTCATTGTCAGCTAAACATCTCTTCAAAAAGAGCATCTAAAAAAAAAAAAAAAAAAACAAAACAAAACAGGAATCAAACTTTGTGAATTGTTGTATACAATAAATAAGTGCTTTTTATGGATAAAATTAGGGCCACATAGCCATTTTTCAATCAATTCTAGCAACTTCAAGCAAAGTTCATACCTGAAGAATGAAAACACATGAAGGGTAAATGGTTTCGATTCCAATTGCTCATTCTGGACAGCGTCTCGACATGATTCTTTCTTTCCTTTGATAGGAAGACATCAAACGCTTAAGGGCAAATGTAGGTGAAAGGTAATGCCAAGTTACCAAATATCCACGAGGGTGAATCAAGAGATGTTAGTGCCCAAAAGATGAAAGCAAATGAAGGGTAATAATGTATCGTTTCCAACATTTCAATCCCTAAAGATTTTTGCACTAACATATTCTTTCATATTTTTTACAGGGTTACCTAGTCGCCATGCCACAGGTAAGTACCCTTCTTCTCATTTTTTTAAAGTAAAAAAAAAAATGAAAAATGAGAATTTTCATTATAGAAGAGAACCTTTGGCGCTTTCCTAAAAAAAAAATGAATAATTGAGAAAAGAAAAAAAAAATTCTACAAACTTTTTGAGCATCCTTTTTATCTCAAAATTGTTTTCTTGTTTTGTAGACTACTCATTTTGAATCAAAATTCCCTATGGAGATTAATCTACTCACACGATCTCGGCAGAGTGAAATGGAGACGTTAACCATGCCAGATAAGAAGTGCTTAGGATGAAGAAAGGCAAGCCCATTTTCAAACACATCTTTTAAACACTTTTGAGAGTTGAGTGAAAGTCAACATTCTCTTAGGACAGAAGATTCATTTGCATTGAGCGCAAAGATCGAAATGATAAAGGCATTTCCTTCATCAATCCTAAAACACCGAGCTGACATCTTGCTACCCTTTGGGCCAAATAAAAATGATCCTTCAAAGTACCCTTGTCAAGGACAATCTTACATTGGGGCAGTACAAGGAGTTATGATCATGTTGTAGAGCGAAAGATTGAGAAAGATTCTATTACTTTCACTTGCATCAATCTTCTGGTGATAGCTTCAAAGGAATTCTCATTAGAGCTCGACTCATCCCAAGGTGAAGAAGAGCATTTCCTTCTCTACCCAAACACTAATACCTATTGCTTTAACCAATTTGGGCCTGATTATTCATTTCTAAACCCGAGCGGTGATCATTTCCCTTCACTGGGGCAAGGCATAAGAATTGACTAAATACAATTGACAATCACGAGAAAATGTGAAAAGCATCTCGAAAGTCGTAAGAGCTACAAAAGTTCAAAAGGCAAAACGTTTGACAAACTAGGGGGCATGAAAAAGCAGTGTGCCTAGTAAAAGCAAGGCCAATGCCCGTCAAGAAAAAGAGCCAAAGGGTTATATCTTATGTGAAAGAAAAATTATCAAAATCCAAGTGCTGGTAAAAAAAAAGAAAAAAAAAATCATCTTCGCAAATGGCAAAGGAAATTAGAGAAAGGAGCAAAGTTCTCATGTAGAAATGATTAGTCAAGGGACTTTCAAGATGTGTAGCGTTTCAAAAGCCAAATGCCTTCGAAAGGTCGAGTGACCCGGTCATGATACTATGATGATCACTGACTCTTAAAAAACCCCATTGAGAATTTTAAGCCTTTCAAGCCTTTCTCGAGCCAACATTACAACCCTCTTCCGAAGTCTCTTCTGATTGGGATGGTTTGAGTGAAAATGAGAATGCCACGAAGAAGCTATTGCTTGAAGAAGTGGAAGCAATCCTATCTTGTCTTATCTTTCAAGTTCTTGAATTGTAAACCGACGAAGATAGCAACAAGTGTTCCTTTACTGGCCTCAAAGCAATAATTCATTTGTGTAAGCCCTAAACGAGCCTATATTGCGGTCTTTTCAAAAGATCTTTTTGATCGATCATATTGTGCTCATCGCGAATGTTTCTGAAAGCCTTTGATCTAGGGTATGTGAGATACCCTCAACAACCATTATCTCCCCACATGAATGGATGGGATCAAGCAGCCATTTTATCAAAAGTGCGTGAGAAGCCCTTTCTGACTAAGAAGCTCTAGTTTGGCATGCTTAATGAGCCTTGTTCATGAGTCATGATTGTCTTGATAAGAACTTAACTCCTAGAGAATTTGATGATTAATGATATATCCACAAGCAAGATGACAGTTTTGCGCCACTTGATGCTGATTAACATCGAATGCTTTTTAAAAGAAGTTGGACTTAGCTTGATTAGCTTGTTTAATTAATGTTGCAATATTGCCAATACATCTCTTGATGACGTCTCTAATGACATTCACTCAAGTTGAGTTTGACAGGATTCCTTAGTGAAGCCATGCGGTTTTCGAAGGGTTAGCGGGTGCCTCCCTAAAAACCAAGGGTTCATGGTCAACCTTAAACCATGTCATCCCACACAGTTAGTGGGTCTATCCTTAAACCACAATGGTTGGTGGGTTTATCCTTAAACCACGGGGTTGGTGGCTTTCCTAAACCACAAGGTTCGTGGGTCTATCCTTAAACCACAAGGTTTGTGAGTCTATCCTTAAACCACAATGGTTGGTGGGTTTATCCTTAAACCACGGGGTTGGTGGCTTTCCTAAACCACACGGTTCGTGGGTCTATCCTTAAACCACACGGTTCGTGGGTCTATCCTTAAACCACACGGTTCGAGGGTCTATCCTTAAACCACAATGGTTGGTGGGTTTATCCTTAAACCACGGGGTTGGTGGCTTTCCTAAACCACACGGTTCGTGGGTCTATCCTTAAACCACACGGTTCGTGGGTCTATCCTTAAACGACAATGGTTGGTGGGTTTATCCTTAAACCACGGGGTTGGTGGCTTTCCTAAACCACACGGTTCGTGGGTCTATCCTTAAACCACACGGTTCGTGGGTCTATCCTTAAACCACACGGTTGGTGGGTTTATCCTTAAACCACGGGGTTGGTGGCTTTCCTAAACCACACGGTTCGTGGGTTTATCCTTAAACCACGGGGTTGGTGGCTTTCCTAAACCACACGGTTCGTGGGTCTATCCTTAAACCACAAGGTTAGTGGGTTTATCCTTAAACCACGGGGTTGGTGGCTTTCCTAAACCACAGGGTTCGTGGGTCTACCCTTAAACCACAATGGTTGGTGGGTTTATCCTTAAACCACGGGGTTGGTGGCTTTCCTAAACCACACGGTTCGTGGGTCTATTCCTAAACCACACGGTTCGTGGGTCTATTCCTAAACCACACGGTTCGTGGGTCTATCCTTAAACCACAATGGTTGGTGGGTTTATCCTTAAACCACGGGGTTGGTGGCTTTCCTAAACCACACGGTTCGTGGGTCTATCCTTAAACCACACGGTTCGTGGGTCTATCATTAAACCACACGGTTGGTGGGTCTATCCTTAAACCACACGGTTGGTGGCTTTCCTAAACCACACAGTTTGTGGGTCTATCGTTAAACCACACGGTTAGTGGGTTTATCCTTAAACCACGGGGTTGGTGGCTTTCCTAAACCACAGGGTTCGTGGGTCTACCCTTAAACCACAAGGTTAGTGGGTTTATCCTTAAACCACGGGGTTGGTGACTTTTCCTAAACCACACGGTTCGTGGGTCTATCCTTAAACCACATGGTTGGTGGGTTTATCATTAAACCACGGGGTTGGTGGCTTTCCTAAACCACACGGTTCGTGGGTCTATCCTTAAACCACACGTTGGTGGGTTTATCCTTAAAGCACGGGGTTGGTGGCTTTCCTAAACCACAAGGTTCGTGGGTTTACCCTTAAACCACAAGGTTAGTGGGTTTATCCTTAAACCACGGGGTTGGTGACTTTTCCTAAACCGCACGGTTCGTGGGACTATCCTTAAACCACAAGGTTCATGGTCAACCTTAAACCATGTCATCTTCTTATGACCCGGTGGGCTTTCCGTAGCCCGGAGTCCTTCAATCCCCTTCTTATGACCCGGTGGGCTTTCCGTAGCCCGGAGTCCTTCAACCCCATTCTTATGACCCGGTGGGCTTTCCGTAGCCTCTGAGTCCTTCAACCCCATTCTTATGACCCGGTGGGCTTTCCGTAGCCCGGAGTCCTTCAACCCCATTCTTATGGGAACCCCATTCTTATGACCCAGTGAGCTTTCCGTAACCCGGAGTCCTTCAATCCCCTTCTTATGATCCGGTGGGCTTTCCGTAGCCCGGAGTCCTTCAACCCCCTTCTTATGACCCGGTGGGCTTTCCGTAGCCCGGAGTCTTTCAACTCCATTCTTATGACCCGGTGGGCTTCCCGTAGCCCGGAGTCTTTCTTCCTCGTATTAACAAGACGCGCTTTCATAGTTATGAGTCATTTTCATCGACCTGATGCGTGCCTATGCACTTAGGGTCTCTCTATCGCCCAAATAATTTAGGTGTCTTTTTTCTTTGAATGCAACCTCTTAGAGCTCCCATTCAAAGAGGGGCAGCTGTTGACACCTAAATTTTACAATTTTATTATGTGCAAAATTAGGAATTAGTCACTAAATCAAAAAAAGAAAAAGAAAACGTGGAAGGGGCCGAGCCCGTTTCTTTATTGGCCCGGCCCCCGTTGGCCTCTATCCTTCTCTAGCTTGTTTCGCACGTGAAACCTGCAAAAAAGAAAAAGCACCAGCAGGGCAGAACAGGGAGGAGACTAAAAAAAAGGGGAGGGAGAACAGAGAGAAAAGAGATCGGAGGGAGGGGAGAGAGAGTTGAAGAAGACTCGCCGAGAGCTGTCCCTAAGGAGTCGTCGTCCACCCCGCGGCCGGATCTGAAGAAACGGAGGGGAGGAGGGCCAGCGGCGGCGGCGCTGCCCGACGCCATCCTCGCCGCTGCCCTCCTCACCGCCTCAACCCGACGCTAGCCGCAACCCGACTGCCGTGCGAGCCCGACGCTGCGTCCACCATCGCTCGCCCGTCACCGCCTCAACCCGATGCCGTCCGAGCTGCCTCGCCGCCTCAACCCGCTGCTAGGAGCCGCGACGTTGCCGCAACCGCCGTCTCCACCAGTCGCCGTTGCTCCCCTCAACCGCGAGCCTGTCTCGTCTGCGACCTCTGCTGGATGCCGCGTCGCCGTTCCGCCATCCACCGTCGCGCTCCGCCTCACTTGCAAACCGCGAGATCCCTGCAAAGCTGTTGCTGCCCTTGCTCCGCCCGTGATCTACTCGTCCGATAGTGCTCCTCCGCCCCGCGACAACCCGCCGTGCTCGCATCAGCTCGACGCCACTCCCCGACGCCGGCGGATCCCGGAGCCGGCCGCCGCGTCTCGCGCTCTTTCCGCCGCGCCGCCGCGTCTCCGCATCACTCCCCCCGCGCCGCCGCTGCCGTCAAGCCCACCGCCGCCGTTGTCGGCACCGCCAAAGAAACCCTAGGTTTTGGCCCAAAACCGGGTCGGGCACGGGTCGCGAACCGGGTAGGGTTTCTATCCACATGGGCTGTTAGTGGGCCATGTGCCTTTGGAATTTGGGCTAACTTAGGTAATGGGCTTCTTTTTTAAATAAAAAGTATTATACCAGATTGGGCCCGGTTGGGCCCAATCCGGCCAAGGCAAGGCCCGACCAAGTCGGGCCTTGCTTCCAAGCGATTCGGCCCGGCCCCGTCATTCGGACCGGACCCGATCCGCGTTGACCGGGTCGGGTCGAATCGAACCCGACCCGGTTCACCTTTTTAAATCAAAAATTAATTTTAAAAATTTAAAAATATTTTCTTTAAAAAATTTTAAATTAAAAAATATTTAAATATTTAAATATTTAAAAAAATTCGAAAATCCAAAAAGTATTAAAAAATTTTAAATTAAAAAATTTAAGAAAAATTTAAAAATAATTATTTTTCTTTAAAAAAGTTTTAAAAAAATTTAAAATTTCAAAAATCCAAAAATGATGGGGTTTGATTAGGACTTGCCATGTATTGCCATTTTAGGGTAATTAGACCTTTATGTCCTCGTTTATTAATTATGTTGCATGTTTAATTTGCATATCTAATTATGTTTGATTGCATGTGTTTAATTTTATGGCAATTAGGATCTCGGTAGTTATGATTATTACTTTAATGATTGCGCATCCTAATGATCACCTCACATGTTAGTGGATAAGTATAAAATCAATTCAAACTGCTTGCCAAAAATCATTTTGTTAAAATGAACAAGATTAGGTACCGAAAGGGCACTAATTAGTTAATTAGTGTAATCAAGTCCCGAACTTAGATTCTCGGTTTGCGTAGGAAGTGAGGTATATTTCCATGCCTCGCTTGGTTTCTAGCCGACCCCAATAGGCTAGTGGCGACTCCTTTTGTGCAAAATTTCTTAAGAATATCCCAACGTCACGCGGGGTATGGGCTTGGGAGAGCCCGCGTCTAATTATGGGCTTTAGGCCCGTCCTTTAGACAATACCCTTAAACCTGTTCCCTCCCCCCGAGGGTAGGTCGCGACACCACCCTATGCATAGAGCGGTACCCAGTATATGTGGATGGAGCGATTGACATACAATCATAAAATTAGTCGAGTTGAGAAAAATTCTGATATCTATTTTTATTTGCAAGTGAAAGTATTAAGGTATGGTTTATATTCTCCATCAATAAGAAGACACACAATTCCACTCCTTGATGAATATGGGTTACGTTTGGTCGTCTGAATTTCTAATCGGGATATGACTAGATAGGATATGATATGAAATCTTGTGAGTTTTTTTTTTATATGATGTCTATTGTTTGGTGAATCGCAGTATTAAAGTCGGATATGTGCACATCATATCATGTACATTTTTTGATATAAATGGTATATCATTATAAATGAACTTAAATGTTCATAAACAGATAAGGTAAAAATCTCTCGTAACACTATTCCTTAATTTTTTTTTTCCTCGTTTTATATTATTTTCTTTATTATTTAGTTTTTCCCTTTTATCATTCTTTAATAAAATTTTATCAAATAGTAAACTGTACTAACATACCTAAAATACAAAAATACCAAAAATATATAATAAATATAAATATTTAATTTATAGATTGAATTTTTTTATTATAATATAGAATTAAAGTTGAATATATAAATTAAAAAAGGATTATTAAAAATAAAATTTTATTTTTTTATTTTTTATTTCTTAAATTAGAATTTAAATATTATTTATATTGAAATATAATTTCAATTTTGTTAATTTAATAATTTTGTTATTCAAGAAAAATAACTTTCCTATTATGGACATTAGAAATTCTATCAATCTTTATCTCACTTCTCCATGCGATAATTTTATCTTGTTTATACCTCATTATATCCAATTTTATCTTATTCTGAGTAAAGCACCAAACAAAATCATATGTTATCATGAATTTTATTCTGACTGTTAAACGTAGCCATGAGGATTCGGGAGCAATCTCAAAAGGGTCATAGGGACAGCATCTCAAAAGGGCCATAGGGACAGCATCTTTGTGACGTCCTTAATTTAAGTTCATTTTTATTGGTAATTTAGATTTACTGATTATATATATAATATCTTTCTTTTCTTTTCTTTTTTATAATTGAGAGTTGTAATATAGAGGTGCTATATATTAATTAGAGTAAAATTATCATAAAAATTCTAATATCTCAATGTCTCTTTTGTTCGTTTTTATTTTTTTTATTTCTTCGTGGTAGTGTGTCGAATTCCAATAGAAAGAAGGGAAAGAAAAGGAAGATAGACATCGTCGAATACTTCGCGAGGACTGAGGAGCAATCTGCCAAGATCTTTTTATTGCTCTCGGTCTTGGTTGTCTCTAAATTTCGTCAACGCGGGTCGTCGAGCGGATGATATGATTGCAAGAGGCCAAAACTGTCAAAGTGAACGGTACGAATCGCTTTGTTTTTTGCTTTTTCACGACGTGTCCTCCCCACTTTAAAAAAGGAAGAGAGCTTAGCAAGTGACGCCGGAGCTGGTCTCCGTCTTTGCAATGCGCTTGCCAGCTTTGAACGAAATAGAAAGGACACGTCTCTGAGGCGAAAGCTATTTTTTACAAAAGCATATTTACTTTTGTGCACAATTTTCAAGGCGTCTCATGCTGACGTCACGTGGTGAGGTGCGAACCACTCTGTCAGGGGTTGGCTGACTTGCTCGGGTTTTGTTCTTCAGGTTAGGTCGGATTTTCTTGGGTGCTCCTTCCTTGGATATGCTGAGTTGGGACACACAACGGGTCAATGAATAGGCACGTGACTAGAGTAAGCTATAAATCTTTGTTGATGGCCACAAAAAAACGTTGTAAATATTGGTGTACTGTAATGATCTCATTGATAACTTGTCAAATAGTTGATTGTAGACAATGATATTAGTTAAATGGGTCAAATGGATTACCGATCAAAATGCCACAAAAAGGCCGAATGCTTAGAGAGTGTCAAGATATAATCATAAAATTTCGAATTTGAAATCAGTGACAGTAGAGCTATGAAGACTGGTAAATCATGGAGCAAGAATGGATGAGGTGAAGGATCAAAACATGATTTTAAAGGAGCAATCACTCGAAAATAACATCATGGCATTGTAAGAGTATGGGCACAAGATTCTCGAAGATGTGGAGACATAGAGATATGGCTACGACTGCAGGAGAATTGCTCCTAGAAGGTGATGGCATGAGCACTATATATACCATTGTTAATCTATTGGAGACATCGAGAGCACAAAAAAAAAAAAAAAAAAAGCATGTTATCTTTCAACAACCCTTTAATTGATGCATTGTAGTTTTAATTTTTAGACTTGTGTCATCAATTAAATTCCAGTGTGTCTCTTAGCTGTAGATTTTAGATTTGCATCATCATTTAAATTCCAACATCGCCTTTTCATGTTTTTGAACTTTGTGGTCAATTAAATTTTGGCATACTTTGTGCACATTTAGGTCCATCCATAATTGCTACTTTCTCAAATTTTGTCGTTGTTCAAATTTCAATTAGGGGTGATCGGTTTCTTGTCTAGTTTAGTTCCACCTAAGAGTTGGCAACCGGACCATGAGGACTAATTCCCATTTTTTTTTTTTTTTTTGGGATTGGGGATCAAACTGGACAATCCTAAGACCAAGAACCAAGTCGGACTGATTGACCGATTCTATCTAATGGAACCAACCACTAGAGGTGGCAAATGGGTGGGTCAGGTTGAAAATGGGTCGACCCATATTTGACCTATTTAACTTGTTTTGATCTATATTCTTGTAGTGTAAATCTAGTGATCTATACCTGACTCGACCCATATTTCTAAAACCCACTAATATTCTAAAAAAAAAACTCGCGCTCACTTTAAGCTGTATGCTAATTGGATAAAAACCTCAAATTAAATTTAAAAAAAAAATAGTAAATAAAATAAAAAATGTTAAAAAAAAACCTATAAATTGAAATATTTATGAAGAATTAGACTATGCACATGTTTCTCTTATTTAAAGTGAGCATACTATTGAGCAACTGAAAACTGCAACGTGAAACTAAGTATTAGCTATTTGAACACTATCTAATGAAACATCCACGAAGGCAAGAATGAAAATGGTCTTTTGCAAGTCGGATTTATGCTAGCTTTATCAAATCTGGAATTGAAAGTAAATGCTTCTCTTAATAAGAATCTCATTTGCTCGTTCAAAGAAAATAATTCCATAGCTACATTTGTAATTCAAGCAAAACTGTCCACTATCTTGGAAATCCTAGAAAGACGGACAAAAAGATGTAATGCTCAGAAACTTCTTCACATACAGTTATCACCCTTCCCTCCTTCTAGACTAAGTTGACTTCATATAGGTCAACCAAGTGCAGAACATGACCAAGTACCAATATGATGATATCTTCAATTATGGAGGTAGAAAATTCAAAACTCGATACCAATTATAGCTCATCTTTTAACAATGAGATGAAACTCTTCTTCTGATCAACACATGAATTTACTTACATATGCCTCCTCAACCTGCAAATCCCCATAAATCTTCTCCCCCTCCATGTCATAATGAAACAATGTAAAAATGTTCACATGGACTAATTAAGCATAGTACAACTTGTTTATGGTTGGCCACCCTTAATCAGTTTCCTAAATCGTGAAAGCTTCTATAGATATCTGCAATTTACCAAGAATTCAACTGGCATATCAGAGGAAAAACATGGTACAAGTATAGAGAAGGTACCTTATAACCAAAAAGCTCACAACATGCCCGTTGAAACACTAAAATTCGGTTTGCAAAGACAGTCTTGTACCTATGCCATATTGTATCATCCATGAGACAATGAATATGGAATATTGAGAACAAACGTATCATGTAACACAAACCTTTCTTCACGTTTCTCAAGTGTTGCAATTTGTTTTTTCAGCTGAGTTATCTTTTCATATATTTGGCAATCAACAGATTTTGCAGCATTGCCTACAATTTACATGTGTAGCAACACAACAAGAACAAAAGAGCACTTAGTTATGCACCACCAAGCTATAGCTTTTCAAATAATGTAAAATCATTTACATCCCCAAATCAAAACTTCATCATACGGAATGCAATAGGCACATGAATTTCACTATTCTGTTACATCAACATTTAATGTTCGAATATATATATCCGTGCACGTGCGCGCACACATATCAACACATTGTTAAGAACCTAAAATATTGCAAGAACAAGACAAAAACCATTTTAACATGTTAGTCTGAATCTGGAGACAAAAGAGATAATTTAATAGTGAACTTTACAAATAAAAGAAAGTACCTAATGCAAATAGTCTAGGAAGTTGACAATGAGAGACTCTTCCTCAAGATCATCCTTAGGTGGAACTCCAAATAACCAATCTCTGGTGCATAGCTCAGCCTCCACATTTTCAGGCAAAAGGTTACTACGATATTTATTTAGGGTGCGTCCTCCAATGCTAAAGGCTGACTTTGAGGCAACAATAGTGATAGGAATACTCAATATATCATGTGCCATGAGAAATAACTCGGGATGTTGATGTGAATTAGCTTTCCAATAATCAAGGACAATGAGATCAGGGAATTTTTTTCTATCAACCCTGGGCTCCTCTAAGTACAAATCCAATTGTGATTTAGTAGATTGCAAGTCAAAGTGTTCACTTTCAAATGCATCATACTCATCAAGATTGTCTCCAATGTTTTTGACAATGTCCTTAACCGAAATGTTACCTCGACTGATTGAAGATGCAAAGCGATCATCTGTTGATGTAGTGGTCACATATTCATCAAAAAGTATATAAAGATTTTCTCAAATGCTTCGTACAAATTCCACATGATCATCCATCTCCAACTTCGAATAGCAAAATTCTAACAAGTGTAGCTTATAGCGAGGATCTAATATAGCAGCAAAAGATAAGACAACACTGTAACGTTTCCGATATTTTTCAAACTTCTTTAGCATTGCCATAGCCATATATCTAATAGCCATATTCTCACTATTCCTTGCATTTATCAAATGAAGCTGAATCTGCCATACTCCATAGAAATATAAATTCGCTGTGGGATATCTAACTCTAGAGAAGAGAGTAGAAATATCATAGAAAGAAAGTTTGCAACAAGAAAGAATTAAGTTGGTGATTTCGTGCGTGTGTGTGAGAGAGAGGGATCTTACTTCGTCATTAGCTTCTCCCTCCGTCCCACGGCCGGTTCTTGCCTACATGACATAGTGTTCATAGGTAAATACATACTTGAACTTGAGTGATTATTTTTTTTCCTGCTAATAAAGAATTAAGTTGTCTTTTCTTTTCTTTTTTACAGGTATGGCGGAGGCGAATATCATGTCTAGGTTTTGTAGAACTCATTCAGCTTTCGAAAATCGCTTTACAAACCATACTATTATCTTCCGGACCAACTTACACGAACCATGCCTGTACGTGTTTTCTATGTAATCGGGGTGAAAATCTTTTTGAAGGAGAATATAGTACTCTTGATCTCGTCATTAGTTCCAACTCGATAAAAGGGAGGTGGACATTCCTCGGTGGAGGTAATTTTATTGAAAATGTAGATTTTGGCAGTGTTGAATTATCTGCATCATATATCATTATGAAGAATCGAGATCTAACGTCTATTTATTTTAATTTAAACTACAATTTTTACCTGTTGACCGCGTACATCAGTACTAGGCCTGCGCTTTAATAGGTGTTTATACTCGTCGCGGCTGAGGACGTAGAAGAAGGTGACTAGTTCCTCAAAACTGAGATTCTTGTTGTCGTCCTTGTCCAGCTCTGCGAAGAGATCATCAGGGTTGACAGTACGGAGCCCAGCATCGCTCAGGAAGGTCCTGAACTCGTGGATACTTATCTTGTCGTTCTTGTCCTTGTTCATGGTGTCAAAGAGGCTCCTGGCCGCCTCCTTCTGGTCCGCCGTCAAGTCCTCGAAGTGAGCAGATGCAGCCTCGCGAACCTTTTCTATATCTATGTCTGCCAAGACGGGCTTGCTTAGCTCGGTCGGCAAGGCCTCCAAGGCCTCCAAGGCCATGTCCATCCCTCTCCCCCTCTTTCTCTCCTTTGCCTCCCTCTTTGAGGATGTGTGCAAGTGCTGTTGCCATGGAGGTTATTGAAGTATTTATAGAAAATTACAGCCGAGCGTTCCATCAGTTACACACACAAAAGAAAGAAAAGAAAAATATGTGAATGATTATCAAATTTTAAATGTGTGTACGATCAACGTCAATGCATGTGAAGCACAGAGAGAGGAAGCAAAAAAAATTCGTGGACTTCAATTAGGACGTACAAGTCGCTACATTTGCTAAGACCAATGTTGCATGGACGAGAAAATCTTATTAAGACATTTTTTTATCTGACGGGTTAATATTTTCATTGAATATTTAAAGAAGCTAATAGTCCAATGCATGGATCCCACCATTTTCGATCACATTGAAACTTTCTAATATTTTTTATTGCCACCATCCGGTCACTCGTTGAACATCTTACGAGTCACGTTAACTAATTAGGTCTAAGCCTTTGACATTTACGAATGATTCTAACTGAGAATAGTTAATAATTAATTGGTGATATTCGAACCAGTGATTTCCGATTTTTACGTCAGAAATCTCCTTATGCTATGACCGAGAATTCTCTTTTCCCAGCTACTTTGCTTTCTGAGCAATTTTAGTCTCCACCATACCTCGAATGTGTCCATAATGGTCTGTGAGTGAAGAGTATAATTCATAACCTTGAGAAAAGTAAGATAGTGTAGGGAATGCACTACGTCGGTTCAACTCGGGAATCTAACTGAACCTGCCTGGACCTATTAGTTCAAGATCATTGCTAAGGAGAATTGGTTTGGTTCTCAATTCCGCTGGGAAATTGAGAGGCAAATTATTCGAGGCGAAATCAACAAATACCCTAGGATAGCGTTGGCTTCTTTACGGGGCCACCAATATAAACAAATTACACGGGTCATATAATCTTTGTAATTCCCATAAATGAGGTCTATGTCTATTGAAATCATTAAAATTCAAGACAAGACAGCATCGACGTACATTTGGACCGTTTCCTAGTTAAACCAGTTTTGGAGCATCTTTAAAACTAAATATTTTTGCACTCTTATAAATTGAACCATTCTCTTCAACATGAACAGAAAAATAAAATAGTCACTTGACTGACACAGGTTTTATAGTAAAATTATGCAACTTTTATATCATATCATATAAATTATATTTTTACGCAAAATAAAAATGGACTGGTTCTCATATAAAACTGACAATCGGACCAAAACTAGCTGGAAATCAATCTACTCATGTTAGAGAAACATCTCCAAGTGATTTTGATAATGTCCAAAATATTCTCGATGTAATATTTACTATAAAATGTGCAGATATTCATGCCAAAGGACTACATAATATATCCATGGTGTAATCCAGTAGAAGGAAGTATGCAATAAGTCCCAATACGGTTTTTCGATGACAATGTCTATGTCGAAGTTGTAAATATCGGGTCTTGGGTGTTATGGCAACCACATACATTTAATGATGTTTGTTGGATTAGCAAGCTAGCTATTATGGCTCTGAAATCACACAGTAGTAAAATCTAGATGAAACCAATAATCGAGAAACTATGTTGTTTGACAGATTTGTCAAAGGCTGCAACGAAAGAATAGCAACATATACTATTTGTAGGTAGCTTGCAAATGCTCGAGAAAAAAGATTTTATGGACAGTTTTATATCTAGACAATAGTTCAACGGTAACTCTAATGTCTCTTTCCTTCTCCAATCCGCCTTTGAAAGATAGTTATAAAAGAGAAGACCTTAGAAACCAAATGTTACAAAGAACAACATACCAAAATCTAAAGATTTGTTGCTAGCTATAGTCAAAGCGATACGCTCTTTTTTTATTGTTTCTTTGAGCATTGTATTCATGTTGTTTAAGTAATTGTGCTAAAGATTAAGTGTACAAGAATAAGAGTAGTAGCTAAATCCTAATAATGTGATCCATCTTATGAAATGATGAATGTTTACTGATTGTAACATTCTCAGTAGATCACTAGTGCAATCTACAAGAGTGAATACGGTGTCGGAGAAAGGTGAACCACTATATTTCACTCTTACTAGCACATGGTTCCATCACGATTATGAAACATCACGTTGATTTCATCTTAACTTAGCACTAGCTAATTTTTGAAAAAATTGTCAAGTTTTCTAAAACAACTTATTCACCTCCCTTTATATTGTAATATTAGCCCCCAACAACCTGAACCCAATCACTCCTTGTCGCGACCTCTTTTTTTCTCGGCGCTCGCAATCGGGTACGAGTGCCTAAGGAGGCTAATGGCTCGGCTGAATTTATTAAGCCCGGACTCTCCCAAGTCCACCAATTCACGACTTAATGGTTCAAGTTTTAAACCTGTAAATCAATTTTTAAAATGGAGTCGCCACTAATCGATTTAGGGTGAGTTGATTAGAAACCCAAGTGAAGTATCGGGAGAAATACTCACTCCTGCGCAACCAGAGAAATTAGGATCGGGGACTTGATTACACTAGTTAATTACTAATGTCCTTTCGGTACGTAATCTTGTTTAAACCCTGAGATTTTTTGGATGTTCGAGGGATTTTCCATGCATTTTTGGGAGGAAAAACATTTTTTAAAGTCATTTTCTAATTTTTTTGGACACAAAAGGGATTTTTTTGATTTTTGGATCTTTTCTGAAAATATAAATCATTTTTTGGCTTTTTCTGACTTTTTGGCTTTTTTTGGAAAATATGAAATATTTTCGATTTTTTTTATTTTTCGAAAAATAAAACATTTTTTTAATATTTTTTTGAAAATAAAACACTTTTTGATTTTTATTTTTGAAAATAAAATATTTATTATTTTATATTAAAATAATAAAATAAAACCGACCCGGGTCGGATCCGCGGGTTGGGTCCGACTGGTCGGCGACCCAAACGTGGGCGGGCCGCGTTGCGGCTGGCCCGACTCGGATTTTTCATCTTTTTTTATTTTTATTTTTTTATTTTATAAAAACGACGCCGTGGCCGGGCGTTTGGGGACGCCCGGCCCGGCCCGACGACCCAGGTCCACGACCCGCTTCCCCTGCGAAACCCTACCCGGATCCGACCCGAATCGTGACCCGGTCTTCCGCCGCGCCCGCAATTTGCAGAAGCCCTACCCGGTTCCCGATCCGGGTCCGACCCAACAACCCGGGGTTGCGACCGGAAAATCAGGAACCCTAGGGTTCCCGAATCGCGGCGCCGAGGCACAACAGCGGAGACGATGGCAACGGCGACCCCGTGGCGGCAACGGCGACGACGGCGGCGACAGCGAAGGTAGTGACGAGGGTTGGATTGCGGAGGGGGGAAACTATGGCGACGGCAATGGCGGCGGTGGCGGTAGCACTACCTGTTCGTGGCAATGGCGTCCGGATGGTGGTGGTTGTCAAAGGGCTGCAGGTGTGGGCGGCGGATTGGCGATGACCACGGCGGACGACGACGGCGTCAGTGTGTCCTAGACGGTCAGATCCGACCAGATCTGGCGCCGAGTTACCTTCTCTCTCCCTCGGGCTCGCCCTTCGAGCTCCCCGGTGTCTCGGGACCCCTCCGAGCTCACCACGCCACGGCCGGCCGGAACTCGAGCTCCCGAAGTCTCTTAGGGGACCCCAAGCCTCGGCTGGCCTCTCTCTCTCTCTACCTTTGCCTTCGGATCTAGGCTTGCTCGTCCCGCTCCCCTTATGAAGTCTCTCGGCAGAAGCTCGAAGCTTTGCAGCCTTCGATCGTTCTCGGTGTGCCCTTTGGCGTCGTCGGGAAGCTCTATTTATAGGCGAGGAGGCGGTCGGTCGATGGAGCTTCAACCGCCGGTCTTCGCACGCCGAACGGCCTCCGCCGGCCAAACCGGCGTCCCATCCGAGCTCCTCCAACAAGGCGTGCTCGGCATTGAAGGAAGCTGATGATGGCGCTTGAGATCTGTCTCTTCCGGCCGACGTCGGCCTACACTCCTCGGCCATAGGTTGTCCTTCGCGCGCATGAGTTGCAGAGGCGGAGGGGAAGAAGAGGGAAGAAGGAAGAAGAAGAAGAAGAAGAGAGAGGGGGCCGGGCTGGAGGAGAAGGAGGCTGGGCTTGGGCCAGCGAAAAGGAGAGAAAAAGGAGGGGGCTGGGCCTAGCTACCAATTTTTGTTTACTTTTGTTTTTATTGATTTTTTTGTTGTTTGTGTTATTTATTATTTATTATCTGAAAAAGATAAAATAAAAATAAAAATAAAGTTAAATAAAGCTAAATAAAACCTAACTAATTTTTAGGCGTCAACAACTGCCCCTCTTTGAAGGTGAGTTCGCAGAGGTTGCATTCAAAGACAAACTGATGCCTAAATTTTATCCATACATGCATAACAGATTATATTTTACTTAGGACCTATTATCCTATGCAAAAAGAGCACTATAACATTACATATACTAAGACAGATAAGAAGATACCTGTAGTTACTTACCGAGAGTGAGTGAGATAGGGTGTGAACCTCGAGTTTGGCAAGTATCAATGCGTCATCTTACCTGGTGATACGAAGAGGTTGCTTTTCCAGGGCTCGAACCATTCTTCGATCGTCTGTTAAAACAATCAATGATTTGTCTAGGACCCGAACCTTTCTTCGGTCGCCTTGACGGAAGATGCACTGACCTTTCTCAAGGCATCTCATTTGTTGGGAGATAGTACTTGGATGATCACAAGTACAAACTCTTGGAGGATACCTGAGATATTCGTGTGGAAATATCGAGGATGGGTCTTGCATATACGTGAAGGTTTCTCACCTCCTGGTAGTGGGAATATCGAGGACGTACCTTGGATATTCATGAAGGTCTCTCATCTCTTGGTAAATGGGAATATCGAGGACGTGCCTCGCATATTCATGAAGGTCTCTCACCTCCTAGTAAATGGGAATATCGAGGGCATACCTGAGATATTCGTGAAGGTCTCTCACCTCCTGGTAATTGGGAATATTGAGGACGTGCCTCGCATATTCATGAAGGTCTCTCACCTCTTGGTAAATGGGAATATCGAGGGCATGCCTCGCATATTCATGAAGGTCTCTCACCTCCTGGTAATTGGGAATATTGAAGACGTGCCTCGCATATTCATGAAGGTCTCTCACCTCCTGGTAGTTGGAATATCGAGGACGTACCTTAGATATTCATGAAGGTCTCTCACCTCCTGGTAATTGGGAATATCGAGGATGTACCTGGGATATTCATGAAGGTCTCTCACCTCCTGGTAATTGGGAATATCGAGGACGTACCTTGGATATTCGTGAAGGTCTCTCACCTCCTGGTAAAAGGGAATATTGAGGACGTGCCTCGCATATTCATGAAGGTCTCTCACCTCCTGGTAAATGAGAATATCGATGGCATACCTGAGATATTCGTGAAGGTCTCTCACCTCCTGGTAATTGGGAATATCGAGGGCGTGCCTCGCATATTCATGAAGGTCTCTCACCTCCTGGTAAATGGGAATATCGAGGGCATACCTGAGATATTCGTGAAGGTCTCTCACCTCCTAGTAATTGGGAATATTGAGGACGTGCCTCGCATATTCATGAAGGTCTCTCACCTCCTGGTAAATGAGAATATCGAGGACGTACCTTGGATATTCGTGAAGGTCTCTCACCTCCTGGTAAAAGGGAATATCGAGGGCGTGCCTCGCATATTCATGAAGGTCTCTCACCTCCTGGTAAATGGGAATATCGAGGGGGTGCCTCGCATATTCATGAAGGTCTCTCACCTCCTGGTAAAAAGGAATATCGAGGGCGTGCCTCGCATATTCATGAAGGTCTCTCACCTCCTGGTAAATGGGAATATCGAGGGTGTGCCTCTCATATTCATGAAGGTCTCTCACCTCCTGGTAAAAGGGAATATCGAGGGCGTGCCTCGCATATTCATGAAGGTCTCTCACCTCCTAGTAAATGGGAATATCGAGGGTGTGCCTCGCATATTCATGAAGGTCTCTCACCTCCTGGTAAATTGGAATATCGAGGGCGTGCCTCGCATATTCATGAAGGTCTCTCACCTCCTGGTAAATTGGAATATCGAGGACATACTTGAGATATTCGTGAAGGTCTCTCACCTCCTGGTAATTGGAATTTGAATTTAGCACGAGGCTTACCTGGATTGCCGCAGGCACTTAAAAGGGGTGGAACACCTAGATTGCCATAGGTGTACAAAGTACTGGGATACTTGCATGAACACAAATATTTAATTATACAACCTGGGACCACTCAGTTGGTCCAAGTGTAAGAAAGCATACCTGGGTAGGCGCATGCACACAAAGCAGTGGAATGCTTGAACAGCTGCTATTATTTGGGGACAACTTGAGAAGGGAGTATCCGAACGGTGACCGGTACTCAAAGACAATGGGATGCTAAGACAGTTGCAAGCATCGAAACTCAAGGGACAATTCGAATAGGTCGAGTGTCAAGAAGAGAGTACCGGACAATTAGATAGGTACTTTAAGAAAAATGGGGACAGGGATATGCTTACCTGGCAATATCTCTTATCTCTAAGAGTATGTCTCGCTATTTGCACAATATGCACATGTGATTGTATATGCTGTAAATTCATGAGTTCAAATGGGATTAATGCATGATAATTTTGTTAGTTTTGCATCATCTTGATTTCCACTGGGAAGATTTTTGAAAGACAACCTTCATTTAGAATGTAGATGTCTTGAGCATGCCAAATGAGGGACTTTCAGTCTGAAAGGACTTTCCGCTCACTCTCATGGAAAAGGCTATCCTGACCATTGATGCAGGATTTATAAGGACCACACTATCTCACTATCATTATGTCAACAGGGGTCCGAGTATTCTCGCAAACGGTATGACTTTACCAATGTGAGAGGTCTTTGTTGAAATTGTGATGAAGACTTAGTCAATGGCTCATCAAATGGGACCGTCGAGGTCAAGGCTCATGAACGAAAATGCCGCACGATCATCTCCGGGTTTGCAAGTCGAGAATCCTGCGAAAAGAGATAGAGTAATCTTGCTCGTACTTCTTCGAGCGATGCTTATGCACATATGAAATCCTACATTAATTGAAGTGCCCCTAGTCTGAAGAGACTTTTACAATGGGATGCAATGTAGACTTGATTCATGTGTAAAAAGGTGAGAGCTGGTGATTGTCTTGGCATTTGTCACCGGTCTTTCTTCTCACTGTCAAATGGAGGTTCTATGGACCACAACAGCAACATTTTCTTGGTTGCATTTTTTACTAGGGGACATTGGCCTTGCTTTTACCAGCACACTGCTTTTTCATGCCCCTATTTTTATTCCAGTTCTTCTTTTATGGGCATTGACCTTGCTTTTACTAGGTACATTGCTTTTTTATGCCCCTGCTTTTTTCATTCTTGCCGCTTGAGAGCTTATCTTGGCAAGCTTAATTGAAGTACCGTTACTAGACTCTTGAGTCTTCATCCTCAACTAGTGCTCAGGCTATAATAACTTCTGCTTTGTCTTGATCCGAGGGTAAAATTACAAACTCACTTGGGTTGTATAATGAATACAAGTGCGTAAAGAAAGAATTGCTCTTCATGACTTTAGGGCACTTTAATTAACGCGGGTGTTCATATGCAATAAAGACACTCGAAGATTGATGCAAGTGCAAGCAAGAAAATTTCTATCCCCTTTCTCGCCTTGTGATGCTGACTTGTTTTCTACTTGCCCCAATGTGGGGTGGTTCTTTGACGGGGATATGAGAGAAGCTTCACCAGTGTATGGGGCTTAATGGGGTGAGCAATGAAATGCCTCTCACTGTTTTGGTTATCGTACCATTCGCGAGAGAACTCTTTACCCTGTAGTCATGGAATCTTCTGCACTCATCTCACAAGTGTATAGATGGGGGGAACTGTGTGTAGGATATGGCTTGCCTTTCATCATTCTGACGTGCCTCACCAAGCATGCTCAATTAATCTTGTATTCTTCACTTAGCTGTCTATTCTAATAATTCTCGGTGGAATCGGTGATTTAGACAGACAAAATCATCATGTAGAATTCATCCGAAATGACATGCAACATTTTGAATATGATGGAGTTTGAACTCTTCAAAACAAGTGAATGGTTTTGACTCAAAAAAGACCCTATTGACAACTTTAAGAGTTAACATAATGGTGTTTCCAAATATGCTAAATTTTGAACATCAAAAGGGTTATTCACAAAGGGGTGTCGATAGTTATCCCTATTGATTAGGGATATGACTCATGAAGGATCGCCCGGGGTTGGGAATCTGATCGGGCATCTCTCGTTTTGCCCCCGCGGAAGAGAAGATGTACAAGTAGATCAATTAGTCTGGCCAAAATCAAATGTGGGTTGAGGCCTAAAGATTTTCTGTCATTTGCTTTGGCGATTACTTAGGACGCCATTTCGCTTAGGAGAATTTGTCATGCCTCTCATTGATTTATTATCTTTGTTTTTGACAATGAATCCCGCAACAAACAAGACATGCTTCTCATTGATTCGTTATCCTTGCTTTTGACAATCAAGTGATCCCGCAACAAACAAGAGGAAATGTGTTAGTCATGAACTCTTTCAAGAGTTGAATAACTTGGAAGCGATACAACTTTACCCTTCACTGGTTTGCAGATGATTGGATGGACCTGAAGTGAGATGGGGACACGAAGTCCTATGTCCCTTGCTTTGTTAGGTCACCTGTTCTCTCGTAATTTGCAAGTGCAAGAGAAGCAAAAAATTTTTATTATTTTTTACCAAGCGGCTAACTGCCGCGTCGGGGATTCGAACCCCCGACTTCAGACCTTTTTGCTTCTTCCCGGATACCACTCGGTTAGAGGCGCTGATGGTGTCCGTAGGGCGCTTCTTTTTTTATTTAACCGAACCGGCTCCTAGACGACACTTCCTTTCATACCAAGTTAGGTAAATCGATATGGATCATTTGATTTGCCCAAATTAACCATTAAGCTTGTTTCTTGAATCCTATGCTTCCTGTCAATAGGAGAAAATATGTCAAAAGTGAATTCAAAGAGTGGGGAGTATTGGAAACGATACCAAATTACTCTTCTCCAAAGCTTGTATGTGCTAGCTCCTAAAGATATTTGAATGTCGATGATGGCCTCTTTATCTTGGCATAGTTTAATGTTTCTTTTGATTGGCCTTCCTCACTTGTGACCATGTATGCATGATTGCTGGTCGTTGATTCATCTTCAACGCCTTCCTTCTGTGGAATTTCTCCTCCTGTCTTTAACTATAGCATCATTGGGCAAAAGTCATGTACCTCAAGCTTCTATGGAATCTGAGATTAAAAGTCTCAAGCTTCTTGATGGTAATTACCTCAAGAATACGGCTAGAGTGAAGCTTTTAGATTCCAACATCATTGTTCAGGGTGTGGGGCTATAGATCGCTTTGACTGTCTAGATTTTCTCCCTCAAGTTGAAATCACTTTAAAGGAAGGGAAGCAAATCATTCTTGTGCTTCTTGGCTTGTTGAAGCCGGAAGTCCCGTCAATGAACTCATGGACATCCTTGCTTAGCTATCATGCTATGCATGCTTCAAGTTTGATAATATGCTCGTGCCTATTACATCCCATCCTTTGTTTCCGGTAGATGGAAGAGAGAGGATGTCATTTTCGACAATATGTTCCTAGGAATGGCTTACCATTTTAAAACGTGATGATCATTTCGTTTGCCCTACTTTCTTGGGAGGGTGTCCATCTTTCATTTTCACATAATGTGCTTGCTTCAAATGCCCCCCGTCATACTAAGTCAAGGGGACGGAATGATCTTCGAGACATGAAGTGAGTGAGTCGAAAGACAAACATGATTAAATTTATCATCTTTTTTGAAAGATTTTGGTGATGAAGTGTTTTTTGTTTTCAAAATATGTATTCGGGGGAGAAAAGGCATGAGGAAGCCCAGCCCTCAGTATTCTCCTTGGATGATATATATTTTCATGGTTGGATAGCATCACCGGGCTGGTTTGGGATACCGCCTCATGCTCTCAAAATATTTTCAACTTTATTTAATAGGTGGATTTACATCTTGGAAAAGTGTTTTCAAAAGTTAGTTCCTCAAGCGAAACCGATGTTGAAAATAAAAACAAGCCGACTTAAGAAAGATGTACAAGTTCCCACGTAGGGGAATATGAAAGGAAATTAAAAAAGGTTCTACTCGAGTGGGCCTGCACCCATTTCCCTTTACGATCCTTCATTGATGGTGTCCATGAAAAGGTCTCCAAACATGGTGGTCATGTCATATGGCCCTTCTTTCTCTGTTGCTAAGGGTGGCACTTCATTGCCTGAATAATACCCGGCCTTCACCAGTCCTTGATAGATGTCAGCGGTATGTGCTTCGACATTTCTGCTCTAACTATCTTCAAAACTGAATACCGCGTTTACTTTGTCGGTGTGATCAAGGAGCAGATTGTCTTGGAATGAGAAAGCTTTAGTGTCCAACAGGTTCTGGATTCGACTCTTGAGGGCGAAGCACTCGTCGCTGAATGCCCCACTTCTTCCATGTGATAGTCACATATTTTTGACGGGTCATAGTTGGAAAACTTTCAGCGTTGGGTCGTTTTGGCTCAATCGAAAGGAGGTTCTTTTTTTTGAGGACTCGCCAACACTGTGACTGAGATCCAGGAAGAGGAGTAAATTGTCTCTTGTTGTTATAACGCTGAGATGACTGACGGCTGGTGGTCTGTTGCTGTCTTGCACTTGTATGAATTGTTGGAGAATGATTGTAGGTTGCATTGACATCTACCAGGGGTTCTTTATCTTTCTTCATGCTGAACTTGCCCGTGGATGCAGGTTCGTGAACCAACCATCCCTCAACCCTATCTCGATTTGCTCCCCTTTGGAATGAGTTGATTAAATGATTCAGCGATCGTAGTTACCATTCGATTACGGTACTCGTAAGGGAGGGTTTTGATAAACATCTTTCTCAGCTCAGAAATCGGTTGGTTCGGACTGATTTGGGCGGCCAGATTCCTCCATCGGATAGTATATTCTTTGAACGATTCGTGCTTTTCTTTTCGGTACGCTCAAGATCCTCACGAGAAGGGGTAATATCCATTATGAACTTATACTGCTTGAGGAATGCCTCACTCACTTCGCTCCATGTTTCGAGGAGATTCATGTTCTTTGTAATGTACCATCTCAGGGCAAGGACTATTAGACTTGATTGGAATAACTGGATCATTAATGGTGCATTATTAACGTATTTGGTCATTCGAACCAAGTACATTTGCAAATGAGCCCTAGGACAAGTCGTGCCATCGTACTTCTCAAACTCAGGCATTTTGAATTTTTCCGACATTTTGACATTGGAATAAATGGAGAGGTCCGTCAAAGTAGGATCTTGGAGGCCTTGCAGTTGTTTCAGCTTCTCCTCAAGCTTTTCGAGGCGTTTGTCATGCTCGCCTTAGACAAACCGGCTCCGCCTAGCTTTCTCGATCATGGTTGGGTGCGGATCATCCTCCAATTCAGGTATGTTATCGTCGGTATCTCCACCTTGATCACCTCTAGTAGATGATTGTGGCAACAATACCTCGATTGAGGCCGGGGCGGGAGTGAGTTTGCCCCGGATGGAGTCTATCTGCTTTGAAAGTTGTTGAAGCACATTGAAGACTTGCTTCATTTCACTTTCCATGACCGCAATACGGCTTGGTACATTTTCTTCGGCCATTCTTGCTCTTGCTTTTGAACAAGTCTGGATCGGCGAACGTTGATGTTCCGCAATTACCTGGTCATGAGTAAACAAGCGTGTGTGAATACAATGCGTAAATAGGGAGTCAGTCCATGATGACAACCTAATCCTACTATTTTTGTTTATTCATGAAAAGGTAGAGGATTTCCTAAACATGGACTGAAAAAGGGCATGTGACATGAGCTAAAAAAATATTCAATTTGAAAGGCGAAGAAAGCATGAGTTGCAACAAATTTTGAAAAAGATTTCTATCCCCTTTTTTTTTTTGAGGCAAATGAAAATTCTTGCGGAAAAGAATTTTGTAACATGCTTGAGAATAAAAACATCAACTGAAAGTAATTTTTTTGCAAAAGTTTTTTATTTTTTTATTTTTAACTTTATAACAATTACTTTCAAATTTAAATGACCGTGATATTAAATCCTACACTAATCATGGACTACTCAATATATACAGGAAGGTAAGTAAATTGCAAAGTACACGAAATAAAAACTTACTTCACACGAGGAAATTGATGGCAATCACATAGACATGTGCATGACATGTGCGGCTCGATTTCTAACTGAGAAGGTTTGTTGAAATTAAAAGGATATCCGCCCGTCGCAGTCTCGCGTTAGCAGCATACCCTCCTAACCTCGGCTAAGAAATTCGGGGAAAAGAAAGGCAACCTCTACATCGCAGTCTCGCGTTCGAGGTCGTATCTTTCTTAACACCATCCTAGAAATCCTATGGCGGCCCAGGTCTGGCGGCCGGGTTGTGTGTGCCATGTATAGTGCTAAAACAGTAAAGCATGCACAATAATTTATAATCACAAGATAATCTATTTTAAGCAAAATTAAAATAAATTTATAAGCTTTTGACCTGCATGAAGAAAAAAACCTAAGTCAGTAAAGAATTTAAACAAGACAAAAATGGCCTAAGTCCTCAAGGTCCCCAGCGGAGTCGCCAAGCTGTCGCGACCTCTTTTTTTCTCGGCGCCCGCAATTAGGTACGAGTGCCTAAGGAGGCTAATGGCTCGGCTGAATTTATTAAGCCCGGACTCTCCCAAGTCCACCAATTCACGACTTAATGGTTCAAGTTTTTAACCTGTAATTCAATTTTTAAAATGGAGTCGCCACTAATCGATTTGGGGTGGGTTGATTAGAAACCCAAGTGAAGTATCGGGAGAAATACTCACTCCTGCGCAACCAGAGAAATTAGGATCGGGGACTTGATTACACTAGTTAATTACTAATGTCCTTTCGGTACCTAATCTTGTTTAAACCCTGAGATTTTTTGGATGTTCGAGAGATTTTCCATGCATTTTGGGAGGAAAAACATTTTTTAAGTCATTTTCTAATTCTTTTTTTGGACACAAAAGGGATTTTTGGATTTTTAGATCTTTTTCTGAAAATATAAATCATTTTTTTGGCTTTTTCTGACTTTTGCTTTTTTTGGAAAATATGAAATATTTTCGATTTTTTTGATTTTTCGAAAAATAAAACATTTTTTAATATTTTTTGAAAATAAAACACTTTTTGATTTTTATTTTTGAAAATAAAATATTTATTATTTTATATTAAAATAATAAAATAAAACCGACCCGGTCGGATCCGCGGGTTGTCCGACCCGGCCGGCGACCCAAATGGACACGCGGGCCCGACTCGGATTTTTCATCTTTTTTTTTTTTTTTTTTTTTGTTAAAAACGACGCCGTGGCGGGCGTTTGGGGACGCCGGGCCCGGCCCGACGACCCAGTCCACGACCCGCTTCCCCTGCGAAACCCTACCCGGATCCGACCCGAATCGTGACCCCGTCTTCCGCCGCGCCCGCAATTTGCGGAATCCCTACCTGGTTCCCGATCCGGGTCCGACCTAACAACCCGAGCCGCGACCCGGGAACCTTAGGGTTCCCGAATCGCGGCGCCAAGGCACAACAGCGGGGACGACGGCAACGGCGACGGCGGCGGCAACGGCGACGACGGCGGCGACAGCGAAGGTAGTGACGAGGGTTGGACTGCGGAGGGGGGAAACTATGGCGACGGCAATGGCGGCGGTGGCGGTAGCACTACCTGTTCGTGGCGATGGCGTCCGGATGGTGGTGGCTGTCAAAGGGCTGCAGGTGTGGGCAGCGGATTGGCGATGACCGCGGCGGACGACGACGGCGTCGGTGTGTCTGGGACCCAGTCGATCCGACCCCGGATCCGCGCCGAGTTACCTTCTCTCTCCCTCGGGCTCGCCCTTCGAGCTCCCCCGAAGTCTCTCGGGGACCCCTCCGAGCTCACCACGCCACGGCCGGCCGGAACTCGAGCTCCTCGAAGTCTCTCGGGGACCCCAGCCTCGGCTGGCCTCTCTCTCTCCGACATACCTCTGCCTTCGGATCTGGGCTTTCTCGTCCTCGGCTCCCCTTCCCGAAGTCTCTCGGCTGGAAGCTCGAAGCTTTGCAGCCTTCGATCGTTCTCGGCGTGCCCTTTGGCGTCGTCGGGGAAGCTCTATTTATAGGCGAGGAGGCGGTCGGTCGATGGAGCTTCGACTGCCGGTCTTCGCATGCCGAACGGCCTCCGCCAGCCGAACCGGCGTCCCATCCGAGCTCCTCCAACAAGGCGTGCTCGGCATTGAAGGAAGCTGATGATGGCGCTTGAGATCTGTCTCTTTCGGCCGACGTCGGCCTACACTCCTCGGCCGTAGGTTGTCTTGCGCGCGCGTGAGTTGCAGAGGCGGAGGGGAAGAAGAGGGAAGAAGGAAGAAGAAGAAGAAGAAGAGAGAGGGGCCGGGCTGAGGAGAAGGAGGCCGGGCTTGGGCTAGCGAAAAGGAGAGAAAAAGGAGGGGGCTGGGCCTCGGCTACCAATTTTTGTTTTCTTTTGTTTTTATTGATTTTTTTGTTGTTTTTGTTATTTATTATTTATTATCCGAAAAAGATAAAATAAAATAAAATTAAAGTTAAATAAAGCTAAATAAAACCTAACTAATTTTTAGGCGTCAACACTCCTAAGATAGAGTTAATCCAAAAAACACAAGATAATAATTTCCAATTAGTGGTGTAGAATTGAGAGCACATAGCATGAGCCTTCAATGATTGATTGCTATAATTCACAATTTATGCGTTTAGATCATGGAACTAGTAGGGATCCAAATTATAGGATTATTGAATTTCTTACTTGACTATCTATAGAGTCTATTGACCTCAAGGAGGAGACAGAGAGTCATTCCACAATTTGGGAACAATCTACTTTAAGATAGAGTGAATGTGATGACTATTTTCTTAAGCCGAATCTAATCTCAGATTTCTTGTGAGTTCCAAATATTCAAACAAATCTCAGAGGTTGAAAACTCTCTGATGAAACATGAAAGAAATGAGTCCCTGAAGCAATAAATATTCTCTTTCCAATTCCAATTTTAGGGATGAGCATCGGTTTAGGGTCAACTTTGGATTAACCTTGGATCAGCCCAACCCAGTCGGTCTTGATTCGGTTCCCAAGAGAAGTGGGTCGATCCTTGGTTTTGAGATCCTTGGACTAGTATTATACTGATTGATCATCAGTTTTAGGAGTTTAAAGTCAGTTCAACTCAGACTAACTCAAACCGTATAAATTATATACAATATATCTAAAACATACATATATCTAATATATTATTCATTTTTTTTATATAGAGAAAACCCTAAGTTACACGGCGTCATCAGCATTAAAAGGCTCCTTAGTGAGGAGTCTAAGTAATTTTACATTATTCTTTAATAGCTTAGACTTCTAATGTTTTTTACAGCATCAACAACCATAATTTATAAAGGAGGAAAATATCTGTGTGAGGAGTTCTCACGGCATCTTAAACAACATAAACAGCTTCTCACGGTATCCTCCTTCAGTACTTATTCTCTTTTGTCTTCTTTGTCCACTTAGTCTTCAATTTGCCAAAATCGAAAGAAATAGCTTCCCTACTTGCCGCTCAACACTTGCCTCACTCACTTCTAGTTGCTCACACCACTCGCTGCTCGCCTCCCTTGTTGCTCACCACTCACCCTGCTCGCCGCTTGATGCTTGCCCCATTTGATGCTTGCCGCTCGAATTGCTCGCCTCTCTTCATTGACCTTGCTTGTCACCAAACTCATTGGGCCGATCTAGTCCTCAATCACCTTTTTACAGCATCAATAGACATAATTTTCAAATGAGAAAAATATCTATGTGAGGAGTTCTCATGGCATCTAAAACAACGTAAATAGCTTCTCACGGTATACTCCTTCAGTACTTATTCTCTTTTGTCTTCTTTGTCCACTTAGTCTTCAATTTGCCAAAATCGAAAAAACAACTTCTCTACTTGCCGCTCAACACTTGCCTCACTCACTTCTGGTCGCTCACGCTACTCGCCGCGCCTCCCTTGTTGCTCACCACTTCCCGTGCTCGTCACTTGACGCTTGCCCCTTTGATGCTTGCTGCTTGAACTACTCACCTCTCTTCGTTGACCTTGCTTGTCGCCAAACTCATTAGGCCGATCTAGTCCTTAGTCACCTTTTCAAGGAGTATAAAAAATAAAACAAAAAAATTATCGGTTAGTCCCGGGTTAACCTTGGGACGAACTGAATATATTGGGTCGGTCTGATCCTCGATCTAAAAAATTGAGTATCAACACTATGCAAGTTGGTTCTAAGGTTAAGGGAGTGGACCTGCCTAATCCGAACCATGTCACCTCTCTCCAATTTGATACCAAAGCCTTTTTCCTGTCCAACTTAAAATATTTTGTCAATAAATAAGTCTTTTTAATCCTTTTATATGATCGTGTTCAATTATTTTGATGAAGACCGAGAAGTTACGTATGGTAGTTGGGGAGGAATGCAATATTTTAACCTGGTAAATACGAGTGTGAAAAAGAACGGATGGAGTCCAAGCCAAAGTTGTGCTTGGGATCAAATTGACTTGCATTACGTTGTAAGGAGTTAGCGACATTCTCCTATGCCCTTTTTGAAAAATCAATAAAGAATCCTCCACAAGCCTCGAGTGTAATAATGGTCTGAAGCATAGCCAGCAAACATGAAGGGTGTGTATAGTTACGTTTTTATTCTCGGAATTTTTTTTTTATTTCAAAACATTTTTTTTCTGTTACCGGGAACACTTTCTAAGCATTTTAAGATATTTGATAAATACACAAAATTTCTATTTCCGGAATAGAAATATGTTCGGTACGATCTCAAATATTTTTGTGACTTAAAAATTATTTTATTTATTAGTAATTTTATTACTTTTTTTCTTTTTTTCTTTTTATTATCCTTTCTCTAGCCAGTCACCGACCTTAGTCATGGTCGGCCAAGCGTTGGTGAGGTCGCCAACCTTAGGGGAGCCTCGTCGGCCACCAGCGACCTCGTCCGACCACCAGTGATGCTCGACCTTGCCCAAACTTGGTCGGGTCAACCTCACCATGGCCAAGCAAGGTCAAGCCTCTCTAGTGGCCGAGTGAGGCTTGAGGGGACCTTATAGGAGGCCGGTGAGCTTGAGGCCACCTTGCCAAGGGTAAAAAAAACACCCGAAGATACCACAAGATTCGATAGGTTGTTCCATCTCTCTCCCAGTTTCCAAGAGATCAAAATGTGATTACTTTCTTCAAAGTTGAACGCCCACTTAGTTTGATCCAGGCATGGACCAATGATGCCTTCTTCTGCGATGCTATAGAGTTTAGGCCAATTTCGATCCAAAGAGGCCTCATTTTTTATTTTTATTTTTAACTCTGATGTTAGGTATAGTGTTAATTCTACTCCAATTTTTTTTTTATCTTAGAAAAAATTCAATTTTAGGTCTAGTCGCAAATCTATCCCAAATTTTAGGTTTAGTCCCAAATTTGTCCTGAATTTTGTTTCACCTAAAAAAAACACCAACTTGTAATCTATCCTTAAATCTACCCCGTGGTTCAATACTAATTTGATGTGGCATCTCCACATCAATGGCAAATCTACATCAATAAGGGGACATCGAAAATTATCTTCAAATTATAATTGCTCTAGGATGTAAAAATTAGAGACGACTAACAGAGGTAGATTTAGGACAAGAGTAAAAATCGATGATATTTCTTTTCAAGGAGAAAAAGTTTGGGATGGATTTAGGATTGTACATAAAGTTAGGGTTTTTATGAGACAAAAAATTCAGGGAAGATATCTTACTAGACCTAAAGTTTGAAGTTTTTCTTAGACGAGAAAAAGTTCAGGACAAAATTAAGACTAGAACTAAAATTTGGAGTTATTTTTTTTTTTAGAGAAATAGGCTGATCCAAGGATTCAGGCATTTTTATTTGAATTTGGCCTATAAATTGACCCAAAAATGGCCACCAGCCACTAGCCACACATCTATATATATTCGCACTTTGATGACATGTGGTATGCTTCAATGTGGTAAAGTCTTGTGGATTGATCCTAGGAGTGAGCATGGTTATGAATAACTAGAATGGTGGGACTTGTCCAATTCTAGGTTCCAATGTATGCGGGGTAAGTTACGAATTGCAAAAATTGGAGAATCTCTTTTGATGGATAGATTCGAAGTTTTAGGTAGGTGAAACTTAGAATCGAAACTTGAATTAAGTTCTCATGTTTTTCTTAGTTTATGTCTTCATACAATCTTGTAGTATTTAATGATATTTGATAATAAATGTATGATTTGGAACCACTAGTTTGAATTTCTATTTTATAACTGAGACCTTTACTTTATTAATATTTCATATTTTTCATGTGTCTAAATATAAATTATGGTAAGTGGATTGTAATGGCAAATTATTGGTGAGCATGGTTTTAGGACAAAACCTAGAATAAGAGAATCGGACAGGCTTCTAACAATCTGGTTTTAGGTTCCAAGGTATGTGTGATACGTTCCGAGTTCCGAAAATTGGAAAACCTGTTTTAATAAGTAGGTTCCAAGTTTTAGGTAAGTAGAATATGGAACTTGGAACCTAGAACTTGAAATAATTGTTTTTGCTATATTCTATGGCGTTTGATGATAAGTATTTAATCATAAATCAATAGTATGAGCTTCCATTTTATTATTAAGACTTTTACTTTATTAATGTTTCATATTCTTCACGTGTCTAAAAATAAGTTGTAGTCAATAGATTGTAGCAATAAAGGGTGGTCATTAAAGATAACGATCCACCGCAATCCTTCAATTAATAATATAAGTGGAATTTGGAATCCATAATAGGGTAAGTTTTAAGTTCTAGGAAATGTAGGGTAGGTTCTAAGTTCGAAAAAATAAAGAACCTATTCCAGCATGTAGGTTCCAAATTCTAAGTGGAACTTATACGAAATTTGGAACCACTTAGTTTTACAGCAAGTAGTGGTCATTAAAGTAATGATTTATTACAATCGTTCAATTAATAATACATGTGAAACTTGAGTAGATCTTGGCATTGACCTTAAAACCTATGACACGGTAGGTTCCTAGGTATTTAGGTAGGTTCTAGATTTCAAAAATTAAAAAACTTGTTTTTCAAGTTTGATGTGGAACCTATACGAAAATTGAATTCACTTACATGATCAAATCTCTAAAGAAAGTATGAAAGTTTTTCCATGATATTAGAATCTTACGTATCGAACACTAGCAATAAATATGAGTAAAACATAGACGCCTACACATTATGATTTTCAATGCTTTGATCGCTTGATTTTGGATGTTGCGTATTTGGGGTTCAAGTCACTACATGTCCTACTTAGTATGACTTGGCACAATGCTTGCCACCCTATGCATGGAGTGGTACTCCGTATATGTGGACAAAACGATTTATTTATAATCATGAAATTAGTCAAATTGATAAAATTTTGATATCCATTATTATTTGTAAGTGAAAGTATTGAGGAATGGTTCATACAAGAAGGCATGGGGTTCTATTCCTCAATGAACGTTGAGGAGTCTGAGGGTAGTCCGATAGGGTTGTAGGAGCAGTGCCTTTGTGATGCCGTAGGACATTTATAATTTGAGCGCATATTTTATTAATATTAGATTTGTGCTCATGAATAACTACCGGTTATAAAAATAAATCTCTTTTTTAATAGTTAAGGGTTATGATATTAAATATAATGTGTTAATTATAATGGAATTAGGATAAAAACTTTGGTGTCTCAATTTTTTCTTAACTCGTTTTTGTTCTTTATTTCTTCATGATCGGCCGAATCATAACAGAATGAAGGCGAAGGAAAGGAAGATAGACATGGTTAAAGACCTCACGAGGACTGAGGAGCAATCTATGAAGATCTTTTCATCGCCCTCGGTCTTGGTCATTTTTAAATTCGTCAACGCGCAAGTCGTCGAGCGGATGATATGATTGCAAGAGGCCAAAACTATCAAAGTGAACGGTTCAAATCGCTTTGTCTTTTTCTCGGTTGCGTGCAGGAAGCAATTGATGCTGCCCTGAGCGTTGGGGTCCTCCGCACATGAAAAAATCTCCGCGACAAAATGTAGTGTTTATTGGACAAGTCCTTAAACTATCCCGTTTATCGGAGTCAACCTAAAAACATAAAATGGGGTAATAATAAACCGCCGGGGGCATTTGGTTAAATCGCTTTGTCTTTTTCTCGATTGCGTGCAGGAAGCAACTGATGCTGCCCTGAGCGTTGGGGTCCTCCGCACATGAAAAAATCTCCGCGACAAAATGTAGTGTTTATACAAGTCCTTAAACTATCCCGTTTATCGGAGTCAACCTAAAACATAAAATGGGGTAATAATAAACCGCCGGGGGCATTTGGTTAAATCGCTTTGTCTTTTTCTCGATTGCGTGCAGGAAGCAACTGATGCTGCCCTGAGCGTTGGGGTCCTCCGCACATGAAAAAAATTTCGCAACAAAATTTAGTGTTTATAAAAGTGGTTTTGTGCACAATTTTCTCCGTCTCCTCACTTGAAAAAATCTCCACGACAAAATTTACTGTTTATAAACGTGCTTTTGTGCACAATTTCCTCTGCCTCCACGCACGAAAAAATCTCCATGACAAAATTTACTGATTACAAAAGTGTTTTTGTGCACAATTTTCTCCGCCTTGTCGATGCCACATAAGTCTCGCCACATGTATCTACTTTTGTCCATAATTTTCAAGTCGTCTCATGCTGACGTCACGTGGGTGACGTGTGAATTCGTTAGGAGGGTCGGCTGGCTAGCTAGGGTTTTGCTCCAGGTTGGGTTGGATTTTCTTGGGTGCTCCTTCCTTGGAGATCCTGAGCTGGGACTCGCAGCGAAGTCAATGAATAGGCACATGACTAGAGTAAGCTATAAGTCATTGTCAATGGCTATAAGAAATGCTGTCAATAGTGGTTCACGCTAAATAGATGATATGGTTGATGATTGTCGATAAGGATATTGATTGAATGAGTCAAAAATGAATTACCAACCAAAACGCCGCAAAAAGATTGCATACTTAGAGGGTATCGGGATGTAGTTATAAAATTTCAAATTTAAAATCACTAATGAGTGGAGCTACAAAGACCAATAAATCATGGAGTAAGAATGGATGAGGAATAATCAAAATGCAACTTTAAGGAGCAATCACTTGAACAAGATCATGGTATTGTTAGAGTATGGGCAAAAAATTCTCGAAGATGTAGAGACATGGAGACATGGCTACGACTACAGGAATTGCTCTTACATGGTTATGGCATGAACACTATATATACCATCGTTAATCTACTAGAGAACTCGTGAGCGCACAAAAGAAAAAATGTTATCTTGCAATTACTCTTCAATTGATGCATCGTAGTTTTCATTTTTAGACTCGTGTCATAGATTAAATTCTAGTGTGTTTTTTAGCTAAAGGTTTCAGATTTCTGTCATCGCTTAAATTCTAGCATTGCCTCTTCATGTTTTCGAACTTTGTCTTCAATTAATTCCAACATAATTTGTATACATTTAGTTATATTCATAGTGGCTACATTCTCAAGTTTTGTCGATATAGTTTGTGTACGTTCAATTCCGTTTAAAGTGAAGTTATTGATTATCTTATCAATAATAAAAGAATACTTTGCACATGATTGGTAATATCTGAGCCAGTGCTTACCTCAGTGAAAAAATTTCAAGCTCAATGAGTGCTCAAGAGATGCCGGCTCGAGACAATGACGTTGGGTTTCATCAGGCACCGGGCCTGCTTTGGTCTGAATACGTATTTGGGGCCTTTCATCTCTCTCGCTCAATCTCAGTATTAATAGTTCTGACGTCACTCCTTCATCTCCCCCCTCTGCAAAAGCCAAGAGATCGATCCTCTCTCTCTCTCTCTCTCTCTCTCTCTCTCTCTCCTCACCCTCCAAAGATCCGATCCTCTCCCCCTCTTCCAACGGTCGATTTGTCCATCTCCTGCACATCGCACATGTCGTCTTTCTTCTCGCCCGGCTCGAGAATCACGTTGCCGCGAGTGTTTGATTTTGAGACTCCAATTATCAGGGGCCCGTGTGTGAGGGAGAGTGGAGCCCGAGTGGTCCATTAAGGTTGGCGGGTTTCGGGGTCTTATAAATGGCGGATAGGGATGGGTATCCACCAGGTGAAAGACGCTTCCTTTGTCTAGTGGGGAGAGGGGGGTGCGAATGGAAATTATCACCATCTCAAATCCACAGTCACATCCAGATATCGCTATCGATTTTTTCAAAATTATCAATATAATGTTCATTTAGAGGTTCATTATTTGAACCTACATCTTCACCAATACTTTTACTCTTATTAGGAACAACGACCTTCTAATATTGATAATTTTGAAGAAATTAACTGCCTTTTTTGGATGTGGAGCAAAATTGAAATTGAACTTAAAGTTGATTTTTTTTCCCAGGAAATTAGGCCTGTAAATGGATATGCACATGTTTAATAGCGATGGAGTTTTGATTTGTTAATCCTTTTTTGTCATTATTCAAATTTCTCAACATGAACTCATGGAATTACATTATGAGATGAACCATGGATGGGAATTCAACAAAGAACAAGAAAACAAGAACTCGCCATGCTTCTTTATTTCCAGCACACAGCACACAGCACACAGCACACTGATGACACAACACAGGAACTTTCTTCTTTTCCTCGAAAGGAAGTGGCGCTCCATGCCCTCAACGGGGCGACGGTGCTCGTAGCTCCCCTAAAGGATGGTGCATGAGTTCTCGCTCACCAACTCATCAAGATTGTACGTAACCTTAAACTTGTCGTACAGCCGTGGCAAGAATTTAGTCCATTTCCGCCCCTGCAAAATCGATACATGTATTCTCTCATGCCGTCATGGAAGTGAGATTATGTAGGAAGGAATAAGGATGAGACGAATTAAAGACAATTGAATCAGATTATGTCACGGTGATTCTGTTCACTCGAGGTGGTGATTTCATGCAGTTGTGAGAGAGAGGGATCTTACTTTGTCATTAGCTCCTCGCGCCGTCCCAGGGGGGATTCTCGCCTGCATGACATAGTGTTCATAGGTAAATACATACTTAAAGACAATTGAATCGGATTATGTCACGGTGATTCTGTCCATCAGATTATGTCACGGTGATTATGTCCACTTGAGGTGGTGATTTCGTGCGGTTGTGAGAGAGAGGGATCTTACTTTGTCATTAGCTCCTCGCGCCATCCCAGGGGCGATTCTCGCCTGCATGACATAGTGTTCATAGGTAAATACATGCTTAAAGACAATTGAAAGGGATTATGTCACGGTGATTCTGTCCATCGGAATATGTCACGATGATTCTGTCTACGTGAGGTGGTGATTTTGTGCAGTTGTGAGAGAGAGGAATCTTACTTTGTCATTAGCTCCTCGTGCTGTCCCAGGGGTGATTCTCGCCTGCATGACATAGTGTTTATAGGTAAATACATACTTAAAGACAATTGAATCGGATTATGTCACAGTGATTCTATCCACTTGAGGTGGTGATTTCGTGCGGTTGTGAGAGAGAGGGAGCTTACTTTGTCATTAGCTCCTCGCACCATCCCAGGGGCGATTCCTGCCTGCATGACATAGTGTTAATAGGTAAATACATACTTGAACTCAAGTGATTACCTTTTTTCCTGCTAATAAAGAATTAGGTTTTCTTTTATTTTCTTTTTTGGGGTATGGCAGAGGCGAATATCATGTCTGGGTTTTGTAAAACTCATTCAGCTTTCAAAAATCGCTTTACAAACCATACAATTATCTTCCGGACGAACTTACGTGAATCACGCCTGTACATGTTGTCTATGTAGTCGGGGTGAAAATCTTTTTGAAGGAGAAGATGGTACTTTTGATCTTGTCATTAGTTCCAACTCGATAAAAGGGAAGTGGACATTCCTCATTGGAGGTAATTTTTTTGATAATGTAAATTTTAGTAGAGTGTTGAATTTTCTGCATCATATATCCTTTGAAGAATCAAGATCGAACGTGTATTTAGACTAATTTAAACTACAATCTTTACCTCTTGACCGCGTACATCAGTACTAGGTTTGTCTATCAATAGGTGTTTATACTCGTCGTGGCTGAGGACGTAGAAGAAGGTGACTAGTTCGTTAAAACTGAGACTCTTGTTGCCGTCCTTGTCCAGCTTTCCGAAGAGACCATCAGGGTTGAAAGCTTGGAGGCCGGCATCCCTCAGGAAGGTCTTGAACTCGTCGACACTTATGTCGCCGTCCTCGTTCTTGTCCATGGTGTTGAAGAGTCTCGTCGCCTCCTCCTTCTGGTCATCCGTCAAGCCATTGTAGTGAGCAGATGCAGCCTCGCGAACCTTTGCTATATCTATGTCTGCCAAGTTGGGCTTACTTAGCTCGGTCGGCTCGGTCGGCAAGGCCTCGAAGGCCTCCTCTCTCTCCTCTCCAACTCCACTGAATATTTTCTCCTCCTCCTCCTTTGCTATATCTACGGGCTTACTTAGCTCGGTCGGCTCGGTCGGCAAGGCCTCCAGGTCCTCCTCCTCTCTCTCCTCTCCATCTCCACTGAATATTTTCCCCTCCTCCAAGGACTCGGCCATCCCTCTCCCCCTCTTTGAGGATGTATGCAAGTGCTGTTGCTGTGGAGGTTATTGAAGTATTTATAGAAAATTACAGTCGAGCGTTCCATGAGTTACACGCACAAAAGAAAGAAAGAAAAATATGTGAATGATTATTAGATTTTTAATGTGTGTACGATCAATGTGAATGCATGTGAAGCACACAGAGAGAGGAAGCAAAAAAATTCGTGGACTTCAATTTGGACGTACAAGTCCCTACATTTGCTAAGAGCAATGTTACATGGGCGAGCAAATCTTATTAAAACATTTTTATTATGTGAAAGAGTTAATTTTTTCATTGAATATTTAAAGAAACTAATAGTCCAATGCATGGATCCCACCGATTTCAATCTGATTGAAACTTTCTAATATTTCACGTCAATTGATTAAGTCCAAGCCTTTGGCATTTACGGATGATTCTGACTGAGAATAATTAATACTCAATTAGTGATATTCAAACTAGTGATTTCTATTTTTTAAGCTGAAAATCTCCTTACGTTATGACCAAGAATTCTCTTTTCCTAACTATTTTGTTCTCTGAGCAATTTCAGTCTCCACCATACCTTGAATGGGTGTCCATAGCGGCATGTGAGTGAAGAGTACTAATTCAAAACCTTGAGAAAAGTAAGATAGTGTAGGGGAATGTGCATCAGGTCGGTTCAACTCGAGAATCCGGCCGAACTTGCTTGGACCTATTAGTTTAAGATCAGTGCTAAGGAAAATTGGTTTGGTTCCAATGCCAACTTGAGAAATTGAGAGGCAAATTGTTCGAGGCGAAATCAACAAATGCCCTTAGGACAGCGTCGGCTTCTTGACGGGGCCACCAATGTGGACAATTACTCGCGTCATAAAATCTTTGCAATTCCAATAATTGAGGTCTTTGCAATTCCAATAATTGAGGTCTATGCCTATCGAAATCATTAAAATTCAAGACAAGACAGCACTGACGTGCCTTTGAACCGGTTCCTAATTAAACCGGTTTTGAAGCATCTTTAAAGAGTAAATATTTTTGGACCCATAAAAATCGAACGATTCTCTTCAACATGAACAAACAACAAAGTAATCACTTGATTGACATATATTTTGTATCAAAATTATGCAACTTTTCTATCGGATCATATAAATTATATTTTTGCACAAAATAAAAATGAACTAGTTCTCGGGTAAAATCGACAATTGAACCAGAACTAGCTGGAAATCAACCCACCCATGTTGGAGAAATATCTTCAAGTGATTTTGATTATGTCCAAACTATTCTCAATATAATATTTACTATGAAATGTGCAGATGTTCATACCAAAAGATTGCATAATATACACGGTGTAATCTAATGGAAGGAAGTATGTCATAAGTCTTGATACAATAGTATAAGTGGACTTTAAGATAAACAAATGTCTATGTTGAAGTTGTAAATATCAAGTCTTTGGTGCTATGGTAACCACGTACATTTAATGATGTTTGTTGGATTAGCAAATTAGCCATTGTGGATTTGGAATTGTACAACAGTAGAATCCAGACGGGACCAATAAACAAGAAGTTAGGTCGTGTGACAGGTTTGTTAGAGACTACAGCGAAGGGACAGCAACACATGCTATTTGTAGGTAGCATGCAAATGTTTGGGAAAAAAGATTGTATGGATAGTTCTGTCTTCGGACAATAGCTCAACAATAATTCTAACGGCTCTTTGCTTATTCAGTTTGTCTCCAACGGATAGATTGAAGATTTGTTAGAGAGAGTAACGTACCAAGATCTAAAGATTTGTCACTAACTATGTTCCAAGCGATATGCTCTCTTTCAACTATTCTTTTGGCATTGTATTCATGCTATTTAAGTAATTGTGCTAAATATTAAGCATACAAGAGCAAGAGTAGCATGTGATCTATCTTGTAAAAGGATCAATACTTACTGATTGTAGCTTTCTCAGCCGATTATTAGTGCAATCTAGCTCAACTTGTAGCTATTAGTCTCAAGAGTGGACGTGGGCTTCGGGATACTATATTTCACTCTTACTAGTACATAGTTCCAACATTACATTGACCTATTCTTGACTTAGCGATGGTTAATTTTCACAAAAAAATTGTCAAGTTTTCTAAAGCAACCTATTCACCTCCTCTAGATTGTATGGTTAGCCCCCAACAACACAAACCCAATCACTCTTGAGATAGAGGCAATCGAGAAAACACAAAATAATTTCCAATTAGCAATAAAAAATTGAGAGCACACAACATGAGCCTTCAATGATTAATTGCCATAATTAACAACTTTTGCGTTTAGATCATGGAACGGATATGGATCCAACTATAGGATTATTGAATTTCATACTTGACGATCTATATAGTCTATTAGTCTTGAGGAGGAGACAAAGAGTCATTCCAAAATTTGGGAACAATTTACTTTAAGATAGAGTGAATTTAATTACTATTTTCTCAAGCCAATTCCAATCTCAGATTTCTTGCGAGTTCCATATATTCAAGTGGATCTCAGAAGTTGAAAACTCTATGATGAAACAGGAAAAAAATGAGTCCCCGAAGCAATAAGTATCCTCTTTCCAATTTGATACCAAAGCCTTTTTCTTGTTGATCTTAAAATATTTTGTTGATAAATAAGTCTTTTTAATCCTTTTATATGATCGTCTTCAATTACTTTGATCAAGACCGGGAAGCTACGTATTGTAGCCGGGAAGGAATCCAATATTTTAACCTGGTAAATACAAGTGTGAAAAAGAACAGATGAAGTCCAAGTCAAAGTCATGCTTGGGATCAAATCGACCTGTGTTACATTGTAAGGAGTAAGCGACATTCTCCTCTGCCCTTTTTGGAAAATCAATGAAGATTCCACCGCAAGCCTCGTGTGCAATAATAGTCTGAAGCATAGCTAGCAGACATGAAGATACCACAGATTCGATGGGTTGTTTCCTCTCTCTCCCCAGTTTCCAAGAAATCAGAATGTGATTACTTTCTTCGAATTTAAACGCCCGCATGGTTTGAACCAGACATGGAAAAATGATGCCTTCTTCTGCGATGCTGTAGAGTCCTCGCCAATTTCGATTCAAAGAGGCCTAAATTATTAGAAAACCCTCAAATTTAACTACAGTCGCTATTCCACTCCATTTTTTAATCTTAGAAAATATTCAATTTTAGGTATAGCCCCAAATCTATTTCAAATTTTAGATTTAGTCCTAAATTTATCTCGAATTTTGTTTTGCCTATAAAGAACACTAACTTTTAATCTATCCTTAAATCAACCTTGTGGTTGTTCCTAATTGGGCGTGGTGTTTCCACATCGATAAGGCGACATGGAAAATTATCTTCAAATTAAAATTCCTCTAGATAATAAAAATTAAGGACAACTAATCGTGACTTTTGGATAGAGGGCTAATGGAGGCAAATTTAGGACTAGAGTAAAAATCAATGATATTTCTTTTTGATGAGAAAAAGTTTGGGATGGATTTAAGATTGGACATAAAATTTGGGATTTTCTCTAAGACAAAAAAAAAATTTAGGGTAAATTTATGATTTGACCTAAAGTTTGAAGTTTTTTCTAAGACAAAAGAAAATTTTTAGGACAATATTAAGACTAAACCTAAAATTTGGAATTTTTTTAGGGAATTAGGCTGACCCAAGTATTCATGCATTTCTAATGGAATTTGGCCTGTAAATTGACCCAAAAATGCACTGGCCACTAGCCATGCAGTCTATATATATCCACACTTTGATAACTTATTACTATTTCAAACATGTGGTGTTCTTCAATGTGGTAAAGTCTTGTGGATTGATGTTAGGGGTGAGCATGGTTCGGGTAAAACTTGAAATTGAAAAAATGGACCGATGGGACTTGTTTGGTTCTAGGATCTAAGATATGCATGATAAGTTACAAGTTTAAAAATTAGAGAACCATTTTGACATGCAAGTTCCATGTTTTAGGTAGGTGAAACCTAGAATTGGAACTTGAATTAAGTTTTTGTGTTTTTCTTAGTATATGTCTTTATATGATCCTATGGTATAAATGGCGTTTGATGGAACCACTAGTTTGAATTTCTATTTTATGATTGAGACTTTTACTTTGTTAATATTTCATGTTTTTTGTGTCTCGAAATATAAATTGTGATAACTAGATTGTAATAGCAAGTTATAGGTAAGCATGATTTTAGGATAGAACTTGGAATTAGAGAAGTAGACAGGTTCTTAAGGGTGCACATGACAAAATTTTTAGAACATAAATTGATTTTTAGCTATAAATTGATTTCTCAATTTCTATTTTAGAAATTGAGAAGTTAAAAATTTTAGCTTTTGATTTCTTCTTCAAATCTATTTCTGGAATAGAAATTTGTTTCAGAATTAGAAAAATTAAATTGCGTTATTAAATGGATTTATGTTCCAAGCCTATTCCAGGGAATAGAGAAACAAATAAATAGAGAAGTATAAATTTTATCATGTGCCTTACTAACAATCTGGTTCTAGGTTCCAAGGTATGCGGGATACATTTTAGGTTCCAAAAATCAGGCAACTTATTTTAATGGGTAAGTTCTAAGTTCTTGGTAGGTGGAACCTAGAACTTGGAATCTAAAACTTGAAATAATTGTTTTGTTGTATTTTATGTCGTTTGATGATGAGAATTTAATCAAAAACTAGTAATATGAGCTTCCTATTTATGACTGAGACTTTTACTTTATTAGCGTTCCATATTCTTCGGTGTCTAAAAATAAGTTGTAGTTAGTGAATTGTACCAATAAATTGTGATCATTAAAGATAATGGTCTATTGCAATCGTTTAATTAATAATATAGGTATAACCTGGAGCTCGTGATAGGGTGGCTTCTAAGTTTTAGGAAATGTAGGGTAAGTTCTAGGTTCGAAAAAAATAAGAAATTCGTTCCAGTTGGTAGGTTCCAAGTTTAAAATATAATATATATGAAACTTGGAACTGCTTACCCTTGCAACAAGTAGTGGTTATTAAAATGATGATTTGTTGCTATCGTTCAATTAATAATATAAGTGGAAGTTGAGTAAAACTTGAAATCAACCCTAAAACCTATGACACGATAGGTTCCAAGATATGTAAGATGGATTCCAGATTTTAAAAATAAGGAACTTGTTTAAGTAGATAGGTTCCAAGCTCGACGTGACACCTTAAATGGAAATTGGAATCTTGAAACCACTCACCCTTAATTAATTTACCTTCAAAGTCCTACATGGTCAAATCTCCAAAGAAAATATAAAAGTTTTTCCATGATATTAGAATCTTACGTACTGAACGCTTGCAATAAATATAAGTAAAACATAGATGCCTCCACATGATGGTTTTCAATGCTTTAATCGCTTAATTCTAGATGTTGCATACTTGGGGTTTGAGTCACTATATGTCCTACTCAGCATGACTTCGGCATGACGCTTGCCACCCTATGCATAGAGTGGTACCTAGTATATGTGGATGGAGCGATTAACATACAATCATAAAATTAGTCGAGTTGAAAAAAATTGATATCTATTATTATTTGCAAGTTAAAGTGTTGAGGTATGATTCATACTCCCCATTAATAAGAAAGAATGGAGTTCCGCTCCTTGATGAATATGAAGGTTTGAGGGCAATCTCGAAAGGGTCATAGGGATAGCATATTTGTGACGTCCTTAACTTAAGTTCATTTTTAATTGGTAATTTAGATTTACTGATTATATATAATATCTTTTTTTTTTATATAATTGAGAGTTGTAATATAGAGGTGCAATGTATTAATTAGTGTAAAATTGTCATAAAAATTATGATATCTCAATGTCTCTTTCGCTCGTTTTTATTTTTTATTTCTTCGTGGTGTCAAATTCTAATAGAAAGAAGGGAAAGAAAAGGAAGATAGACATCGTTAAAGACTTCGCGAGGACTGAGGAGCAATCTGCCAAGATCTTTTTTCGCTCTCGGTCTTGGTCGTCTCTAAGTTTCATAAACTCGCGGGTCGTCGAGCGGATGATATGATTGCAAGAGGCCAAAACTGTCAGAATGAACAGTACGAATCGCTTTGTTTATTTGTCACTATCGTGTTCCCCCCACTTTTAAAAAGGAAGAGAGCTTAGCAAATGACGCCGGAGCTGGTCTCTGTCTCTGGAATGCGCTTGCCAGCTTTGAATGAAATAGAAAGGAAATGTCTCTCAGGCGAAAGCTACTTTTACAAAAGCAAGTCTACTTTTGTGCACAATTATCTCCGCCTCTGTAGACGCCGTCAAGTCTCGCCACGTGTATCTACTTTTATGCACAACTTCAAGTCGTCTCATGCTGGCGTCACGTGGTGTCGTGTGAACCGCTCTGTCAGGAGGGTCGGTTGACTCGCTAGGGTTTTGTTCTTCAGGTTAGGTCAGATTTTCTTGGGTGCTCCTTCCTTGGATTTGCTGAGCTTGGACACACAGCGGGTCAATAAATAGGCACGTGACTAAGTAAGCTATAAATCTTTGTTGATGGCTATAAAAAATAAAAAACCGTTGTCGATATTGGTGTACAGTGATGATCATTGATAGTTATTATAGTTAATGATGTTGGTTAAATGGGTTAAATGGATTATCGATCAAAACGCCACAAAAAGGCCGAATACTGAGAGGGTGTCTAGATGCGATCATAAAACTTCGAATTTGAAATCACCGATGAGTGGAGCTATGAAGACTGGTAAATCATGGAGCAAGAATAGATGAGGTGAAGTATTAAGACACGATTTTAAAGGAGCAATCGCTCGAAAATAAGATCATGGCATCATAGGAGTATGGGCACAAGATTCTAAAAAATGTGGAGACATAGAGAATGGCTACAATTGCAGGAGAATTGCTCCTAGAAGGTGATGGCATGAGCCTATATATGCCATTGTCAATCTACTGGGGACCTCGCGAGCACAAAAAAAAAAAAAAAAAGTGTTGTCTTTCGACTACCCTTTAATTGATGCATTGTAGTTTTAATTTTCAGACTCATGTCATCGATTAAATTCTAGTGTGTCTCTTAGCCATAGATTTTAGATTTGTGTCATCGCTTAAATTCCATCACCTTTTCACGTTTTTGAACTTTGTCGTCAATTAAATTCTGACATAATTTCTGAACATTTAGTTCCGTCCATATTAGCTACGTTCTCAAATTTTTTTGTCAATCAAATTTTGATTAAGGTTGATCGGTTTCTGGTCTAGTATGGTTTCACCTAGGAACCTGAAACTGGACCACGAGAACCAATTGTCACGCCCGAACCTCGAGCGTGCACACATCCCTCGGTGATCAATAAAAAGCGACGTTCCTAGGACGTGTCACTGATCCATTCATTTTTATTGAACATGCAGAAGCGATTTATTAATACCCTAACCACAATAAACATGGGATAAAAAGCAAGACAACAATTCATTACAAGCCATACTTTCATAAACAAACCAATCTATAAACAGAGGCCATATCTAAGGTCCAAGTACATGAGATCTATCTTCAATAAAACTACCGAGCCATCTATGCTCTTGACCCTTCCGCCTCAAACTCCAGGTTCTTCACACTAGGGACATGAAAATGGTTATACAATAACCAATGAGATATAAATCTTAGTGAGTTTTTCCCTTAAGCCCTCGATTAGTACACCAACTTAACTCGGGGTATCTCTTCAAAACTACCCCACAAACAACCAACAACCCACAACCAGCAACCAACAAACAACGATCGATTCGTATACAACCTTACCTGATATGCCATACCCTGCACGTTATAACTTAGCACAATACACGTAATGCACATGGCCATTATGATGCCGTTCATCAATTACATATGAATCGTGTCATAAGCAATCTCACCTGGCTATTGCTATGCCCTGCACGTTATTGATTCATGCGTGCATGTCATAAATAATATTATCCACTCAAGCATTCCAATTACTTTCGGACACATGGGCATGATACTCGACACACAGAATTACGGGTACACGTGCACCACTTATCACGTGTTCCAATTGATTATTGCCACACAAGCACGATTACCCAACACACAGTAACGGTCACACATGCACGATCTATGCCACACAAGCACATTCTATGCCACACAGGCACGATCCTACCTCATACAGGCATGACATTTCGCTACACAAGCACGATTAATTATCGCCACATAGGCACAGGCTTTTCACATGGGAGGCTCTCCCACCCGACACACAGCGGGGGACAGATTCAACTCAATGATCAAGCAAGCACATTGCTACATCTCCCTTTTTATCTTTGGGCACTTAGCCAATGCACACACGCTTGCATATACACTTACAAATCATTTTCTCTTAAAGGCGGACCATTTCAGTGTCCCTCGGACAAAGCATATTTCCCTTTTTATGAAATTCACTCAATCCATGTAGATGCCCATGCATTTACACACTCATTCACTTCATAGGATTAAAATACATGAATTTAGAACACTTTTCATTCTCGGGTGAACAATGCTCATGAACAGTACCATGTGAACACTTTTCATGGTAGTGACGTACCACGATCGATACTCATGAGGCACTAGGTCATTTCTACCCACATCAACCCAAACCTTGGACTTTATCAACACATATTCTAGCCCTTCAGGTGGGGCTATATCGAAAAGTGATATGCTACCTCAGTGATCTCTTCAAGGATACCAAAATGCATAGGAGGACGAGGAGGAGGAGGTGCTGCCATCTAGGGGCCTAAAATGGTTATACAATAACCAATGAGACAACATCTCATCGAGTTCTATCCCCTAAGACTCGATTAGTAAACCAATACGCCATCCGGGTTACCTAAGCACACACGGGTCAAATGACTTACCTTGGCCTCAGATGTCACCTGTAATTCAGTACAGTTCAATAGGCACCCAATCAATCACAACAGATCGAAACATCGATCAATCGACCTAGTCGTTTACTTGTCAAATGGACCATTCTTAGTCATTTCAATCAATATTGTCCATTCTCCAAAATAACCCATTGGGTTACCGAGCTAGTATGTTATACGATTCATTCTCCAAAATGATATATTAAGTCACCGTGTATATTCATCATAACATCCATTCTCCAAAATGACATGCTAAGTCACTGAGCCGTTATGGCATGTTGTCTATTCTCCAAAATGACCTATAGAGTCACCAAGCCGACATTGCATACTGTCCATTCTCCAAATGACATATAGAATTACCGAGCTAGTATATAACATGGTACTTCGATAGTACAATCAATTTGTCATTTTTATCACATTCAATAAAAATACCGTATGTGGGCACACAATCAGTCTTAACCAAAATATAATAATTTTCTTTCCACAAATCCCACCATTTTATGTAGTCCACCAAAAAAAATTTGGCATTATCAACCGATACCCAGTTATTTTTTTTTATTAATAACCACAATTTTTTAATTTAGGAATAAATCCTAAAATCACTAATAAATCAATTTCGCCCAAATTAAGGCTCGAATAAATAAATGGACTGTGCCACGATGATCATCATAAAATTCCGGTCATCGACTATCCGCCTAATTTCCGGAAAATAATTAATTAATTAAATAATTCCGAAAATTATTAAATAAATACAATAAATCCAATCTAGGCATGTAATGCCTAATTGGAAGCCGAGACTAATCGGGAAAATCTCGAAGTTCATTCAATAAATATTAGAAACTCTCTACTTGCTAATGACTAAGTCTAACCACATAACATGCATCAATAAGTCACTAATCTAATTGTTTTAAACTAATCTAACCACCTAATCATGCTTAATTAACAATAATAACTATTAAGCATCATTAGCAAACTAAGCAAGGATTAGTTAGCTAAACTCATCCGTTTAACAATCAGCTCGGATTGAAATGTCGGGAACGTTGCAGGGGACATTTTACTCCAAAGCGGGCCTGGGGTTCAGGACTTGGAACCACCTCAAAATGGCCTTCAAAGCCTGCTAAAAACCTACTAAAATAGTTTCTGTTCTTGGCTGGAAATAGAAGGAAATAAACTTGGTTTAGGCAGGAATTGATTAGGAAGGAAGAAATAGGCCAAATCGAGCCTAGATGAAGGTTTTTTTGGTGAAGAAACGGCTAAAGACAGCCTCAGCTAGGCTCCATGGCTGCTAGATGGTGGCTGGATCGGGCATGAGCAAGGTGGGGTCGCAGTGGACGGTGCGCAGTTGGCGTGAGTAGCGCGCACGGCTGACTACGAGGGCGGTTCTTGTTCCAGCGGTGGCTGGTGGCATGTGACGGCTTCTATCTTCTTCTCCTCAGCTGCTAGTCGCACAAGATGGAGGGAGAGAGAGGGTCTTGGATGGTGGAAATGAGAGAGAGTGAGGGAGAGGATAGAGATGAGGGGGCATGGGGTCCATATGGCCAATATTTTCCACAAAAATATCTTCTACACTCATCCTCGGCTAAGTATCATCCCTTGGCTATCCATAGGCCACCAATGCCTTCTTTGTTGAAAGTGCTAGTATGAACACCTAGAGGGGGTGAATAGGTGTGAAAACAGATTATGCAAAATACAATGAAAGCCTTTACTTTTAACTTGAATTTGGTTGACTTCAGACTTTGCAGGGGGACTTATATTTTAACAGTTAAATAGAACTATGAACAAAATAAAGGAGTTTAGGCAAAAGAATAAGAACACAAAATTTATAGTGGTTCGGCTTAAATCAAGCATATGTCCACTCTCTCACGCTAACAGTTTTATGCTGGATTCTACTATGCAATTAACAAGAGATTACAACTTTAAGTGCAAACACTTAGTAGTATATCACATTATCTCACTAAGTCACTTTTTTGATATTTCTCTCACGATCACAAACGTTCAAGCTCACAAAAGACAAGTGTATGATTGAAGTTCGCTCAGACTTTGAAAATATAAATTCTATGCTCCGTCTCTTACTTGATCTCCTTAAATACTCATCCACTTCCAAACTAGCCGTTGGACAGTATCTTAGAGGATCGTCTTCCAATCTACTCGTTGGACAGATCTATATCTAGAAGATTTGGTAGCCGTTGAGTGATAGAAGTAGAATCTCAAATTGATTTTAATCGTCCATACAAACAGAATCTTGGTTTCCATAAGTAGAGCTTCTCCGTATAGAAAGTTCTTGTCTTCAAAATCCAATTGTAAATCAATTAGATTGATTCAATCAAATCAATCTTGATATGGAATCCAAACCATATCACTAATCGTTATATGTTTGGGGCTTGTATTATGTTATGTCAAGTTGTTTCATTCTGAATCTACTTTGTTATGAATCTATGTCTCGTTTTGGACATAAAGTCTGAGAATCTTCAAATTGAAGTAAACTTTACAATCTGGACATCAGTCTAAACTGAAGTAGACTTTACAATCTGGACGTCAGTCTAAATAAGTTTAACTTCAGCATTGAGTCTGTCTTTTGGTTCTTCCAAGTATAGACTTTTGATAATATCATTTACATGTTTTATTATCTGTGTAGTCTGTTACTCAACAATTAAACACATTAATAGTCTTTGATTTATTTTGTCATCTTCAAAACATTATAAGGGGTTTCCTAACATTTGTAACATTGAATTGGTTCATTTTGCTAAGCCATGGGGGGAGTTACGAATTTTAAAGGAATGGGCTTCGATTGGTCACTTGATTCACTTTAAATCAACCTCAATTGATCCTCATAAATTCAATTAATCCATCATCGATCATCTTGGCATTTTCCCTCACCCCTAGATCCATCTTACTTCACAATTTTCCAACCAAAAATAATCCCCAGCCTTAATTGAACAAAAACGATCATAAATCGACTTTTTCCCAAAAAGTCTCGGGTTTATGAAAAATCTTCTAAGATTAAGTCGATGCTCCTAGAATTTATTGTGACATGACAAGATCTTCAATTTCTGAAATCGGACTTGAATTGGCGGCTAATTTCCATTCGACGCATTTTTAGCGTGACCTAGATTACCAAGTAGTTTTCAAAGATTTTAGTGCAAATGACCTGCGGTCGATTTTCTTCGAGCCATAATGAACCCACTCGACACATTGGCGACTCTCGATTGTCGTGAAAATCTCAAGGATTCAATTACGAACACAGGGTACCAAAACGACAGAGAAATCAAATTAGTGCCGGTCGACGAGAATTTTCCAATTTAATGGAGTCACCCACGATCGGCCACACATCTCAGTTGAATAGACTTATCTTTGATCTCAAATCGATTTTTAACCGTGTCATAATGGCCACTAAAGATAAGCACTGTCGAGAAGTCGAGTCCTAGTTGAATTCTCAAGTTTATTACCTTAAAATTCCTTAATAGCTTACATGGATAGTCTAATTATCTCGAGAGTGATCAGTTCTGAGAACAGCTCTATAGGCACGTCGATGAAATGCCTAATTTATTAAGTAGAAAACATGGTTCAAAATCTAGAATGTCACAGAGAGAGAGAGAGAGAGAGAGAGAGAGAGAGAGGAAATTATCTACGAAATGAGCCCCCTTTTGAAAAATGGAGGGAAAATCCCTTTTATACTTATTTTAAATCGGTGAATCTTGTCCGTCGTTTCAATCCGATGGTAAAAAACTTGATTGAATGGCCAAATTGAATTTTTAAAAGGTTAGTCACACTTACAATGTGTCGTATAATTGATCGATGGATTCAATTCACGGAGATTGAAGTTTAAAACGAGAATTACACTTAAGGGCCTAATTATGGGTTGAATTGCAAATTTACAAAATTCAATGGTCATTTTGCAAAATCTTAAAAATGCAATGGCATGTAGAGGTGTCAATATGGGTACACAACCCATTTATGAACACATAATTGTTTAAATGGGTCAAACCTTATTTCCCAAAGCACTCATGATGGGTTTTAAAAATAAAGAGACTAACATATATGGGTCTTAAATTGGTCTAATCTACACCTATTTAAGACCAATTTATCAACCCATTAAAAATGAACTCATTTACAGGGACATAAACGCGATTACTCTCCCTCTTCGTTCTCTCGTTTTCTCACTTAACCTCCATCTTCTTCTCCTCCTTCTCCTTCTACCGTTAGTCATTGTTGCCGATGCCGCCGTCCGCGAAAAGTAGAGGGAGCGGTAGGGTAGAGAGAGAGAATTTTCTAAAAAGGGGGGAGATCGAATTCACTCGTGGAAAGCGATTGCGCTTTGACTGGGCGGATTTGCAGATCTGTGGTCTTTTAGATCTTCGTCGTTGTCATCCGGCCGTTCGGCCACAAACGTAAACTCTGCTGTGAGTTGTTATCCTTCTCTCTATCCTCCCCCCTTCCCCCTCCTTTCTTTTGGGTTCTCGTTCTAGTCTCATGTCATCGTGAAATTCAATCGTTCGGTGTCCTTGGAGCGGTCTTTTTCCCAGTCTTTGTCTAGGTGCGGATCTTTCGGGTGGTTTGGTTACTGATTTTCTTTTTGGTGTGCACGAGGCAACAGAACTGAACAACAATGATAAGGGTCGGATGTTGATTTTAAGAGAAGCTCCAAAACTAAAGGCGGTAGAAAAGAAGAGTTGTATTTGATTTCTCAGATGAAGAAGATGAGAATGAAGATGGAGTCGATTTGGCATCACTTGATTTTCCAAAAGCCCAGTCTATCCTCACTTCAAAAGAGAGTGCTGAGGAGTTAGTTTTTGAGAAGAAGTGCAAGGAAGATAAAATGGGAGTTGATAAAGTAAAAGTGAGAGAGGAAGAACACTGCCAGCCACCAAAGGAAGATGTTTCTACCATCAATAGAGGTGTGAACATTGGGATGTGCTCTTTGAAGGGCCAAAATCATGGTTCCTCCAAGGATGTAAATAATAAAGTGACAAATCCTACACCAACCTTCAAGAGGCGAAAGGTTTTGAAGACTAGAATTGATGAGCATGGGTCATAAATGGGTTGCTTAGCATTGTTTTTTTTTGTTGTTAGTGGATGCTTAGTGATTTAATGGGTTTTAAATAGGTTGGCCGGTGAACCTCTCGGATGCGTAAAAAAAAAGGAAAAGAAATAAAATAAAAATAATTTTTTTGAAAAATTATTGATTGGATTTGTATTGCTTGGAAGTTTTTTAGTAATATAATCTTTAAAAAGAAAAACATAAGAATAAGTTTTCCTAAATTTGGTTAAATATGAAAATAGTTTATTAATATGAATCGGGTGGGTATAAGTCGGGTATGTGTTGAAAAATTTACATTAGGCATAAATAGGTCATAAATGAGTTAATGGGTCAATTTGGGTCGGACCATTAATGACCCGACCCAAACCAAACCCAACCCACCCATTTAACAGCCTAATGGCATGTGTTGACACATAAATTTTGGCTACCTATTTAGTCATTTATCACATTAAAAATTATGGGTTAATTTTATCTCTGAAAAAATATTAATTGCATAGCATATAAATTTAGGTGCATTCATTTTTAATTTGCCTTTATAGTGGGCTGGTGACGGATGGGTTCAAATTGATGGCTCAAAGAAATTTAATTTGATGAGTCGAGCTAAGCCCACGAAGAGAACAAATCGGCCTGAGCCCATATCTTCGGGGAGATTTTACGGATTTATCTTTGTGAGATTTCGATTCAAAAGCAAATATTGCGTTTGAAAAAGAAATCTTTGTGAATATGGTTTTGGAAAATTAAAAAAAAAAAAAAACCTAATTCGTGGCCTATAAATAGGTTAAAACGAGTAGGGTTTTGGGGAGGCCACGTCACATTGAATACATGGCTACACAATATGGAAAGAATGGCAAGATGTACATAGAGAGATCATGAGCACTCTTGAAGACTGAAGAGGGTGATGAAATAGGTGTTGTTTGTAGTCATCCTCATGAGTGCGATCTGACAATTTAATTGAACGTCCACTCACAAAAGGAGGCTATGATCTCAACACAAAAGTCACGAGAAAGAAAGGTAGCCAGGCCTTTCTTCGTTCCACACCCACGACAAACCTAGAAGATCCTCGTGATGCCGTCCTACGACATCCTTGCTGATAATGCTGGTACGAGCACCTAGAAGGGGGTGAATAGATGCACTAATACCTTTTGCAAAATATAGTATAAGACTTTACTTTTAACCTGAGTTTGGATGAAAATAGACTTTGTAGAGAAAATCAAACTCTAACAATTAAATAGAATTACGAGCAAAATAAAAGAGTTCAGGGAAGAGAATAGGAACACAAGATTTATAGTGGTTTGGCTTAATCCAAGCCTACGTCCACTCTCCCGC
>CM024533.1:6755710-6809717 GCA_014182385.1 Eucalyptus viminalis
GAATTCAAATAACAATTTGTTAAACCGAATTTGTCGATAAAATTTTTTCAAGTAAATTTCAACTCGGATGAAGAAAGAATAAATAATTTTCTTTCTTGGACATTTTCTTGTTAGAAGATATGCAGCTTTTGGTAGTTTATGATCTGATTTGATTATGATTTTGTACATCAATTAAGGATTAGATTTAGATCTAGATTGATATAGATTGATACATAGAATTCTTTATTTCCATTAATTGTACAATCCTAGTCTTATATCTTTAGTCTCGTACATTCTCAATACAATTGAATAGAGAAAATCTATCTCTCATCTCTCTCTCAACTTCTTCCGCCTCAGCCTTCTCTTCCCTCTTTCTTTTTACTTTCTTTCATGGTATCAGAGCCTGTTGGCTTTTGTTCTCAGCTTCCGCATCTATCTTCCATCTCGACCTTTTGCCCAAAATTCTGACCTACAAAACATAATATTTTCAAGCATTAGAGTTTCTCTCAAGGAAGATTATTTTAACTTACCATGGCTAATCCACGGGGAAGAAGCCTCGGTCATCCGTGACCAGCCCTCGAAGGAGTCGTTCCCGGATCTCATGCAGCTCGGAATTCACCTGCAATTCACCCTCCAATCGAAGGATCTTCAACCAATGAACAACTTCCGTTCCAGGCCCAACCCATCCAGTGGCGGCCCACGCAGGCTCAATTCGGTATGGGGCAACCCATGACGGGCCAACCTTACCAGTGGATTCCTTATCCGCTTTACCTTGGGTCGAGCCCTAATTCGTCATCGCCGGCTATGGGGGCCACCGAGCCACGTCCCAACCAACATGGGCCCGCCAACCACAAGTGGGGCAAGCCCAACCGAAGGAATGGAGCGGACAGGAACGGGTCGGCGGCGGGTATGGGAACAAATCCCTACCCGGTCTTTACAATGCGGATTATCCGATCGGTCGCGAATACCTACCGAATTTCACACCGGTTTCTACCGTTTCGGGGCGTTCACGGACTCGGAACCCGCGTCCACTGTGTTCGTCTCCAACGCCGACGGACCGGAAGCTCGGCTGTCGACCCAACGGTGGTAGGACCAAAGAACTACACTAAATGGTCACAGGAGTTCCAGCGTGCCCTGGCGACAAAAGACAAGGAAGGTTTCCTCGACGGAACCATTACAGTGCCTACCGAAGAGCGATTAGCGCGACTCTGGAGAAAGATCAATCGCCTGATCCGAACATGGATCGGCAACTACATCTCCTTAGAGGTCGCGGCTGGACTCCCACCAACAGAAGATGCAAAAAACATGTGGGATAACATCAAAGAAATGTACGGGAGATTAGATCAGGCAAAAATCTTTAACCTCATGTAGGAATTAAACGACTTGAAGCGGGGAACATGACGGTCACATCTTGTTTTAGCAGGCTCTCGTCTCGTGGAACAACCTCGACGGCCCGGGAGAGGCTCGAGGCCCAGTCGACAATCAAGCGGTATAGATCCATCAAGGACAAGGAGAAAGCTACACGCTTTCTCCTTATTTTGAACGAAACATACCTCATTTTTTCTCTCACGGATCCTCGCCATGGATCCGTGCCACCGATCGGGACGGATTTTTCAGCTCGTGCGGGAGGAGAATCGGCGGCTCGCGACGCCGAGACCACACCGAAGTGTCGAGCATCGCACCGGCTGCTCGCGGTGAGCAGCGAGACACGGCCACCAAAACCCTAGCCCTAAATCGAGAGAAAGAGGGGCGAGCGAAATTAGGGTTCGCTGAAGAGGAATCTGGGGTCCTTAAATACCCTCGCATGGACGGACGAGATGGGCTGCGAGGATCGGACGGCTCACAAGGACTTGATCTTGCGATCGAGATCTGCGGTGGACAGAGTCCGCGCAAGGGACCGACGGCCAGATTTTTGCCACGTCATCAAGGAATTTCGCGAAAAATTTCAAAAGAAAGGGTAAATTATTTTGCGAATATTGCAAACGTACTAATCATATTGTTGATAATTGCTGGAAATTGCATGGGAAACCCGGAGAAAAGGAGAGAAAATTTCAACGCTTATCAAATTAGTGGACCGCGGGAAAATGTTGATTAGCCCATTTCCTATGATCAATATCACCAGGTGATCTGCACTTAGAAAATGGATACTTCCAACAAAGGAAGGAGTTTCTCGGGTATTACACATTGCTTGATTAATTCTATCTCCAGGAAAGCATAGATAATTGATTCGAGGGCAAATGATCACATTATATGTGACAAGGGATATTTTTCAAGTATAAATGGCGGATCGGCTCATCCTATTTCGGTGGAGTTACCCAATGGGAACATTACTCATGTCAATGTGACAGAACGGTGAATCTAAGTTCCCAAATTATTCTTGAGAATGTTCTCTATGTCCCGTAATTCAAATTTAATCTGATTTACGTGTCCAAAGCCTACCAAGAAAATTCATGTCGGGTAATTTTCAATGCGACACTGTTTATTTCAGGGACCTTTCGACTGAAACCGATGGGCTTGGGTAGTCTCTCGAAGGACTTTTTTTCTGGACAAGTAATTTCAATTCTTCCTACAAATCCCTGAATAAATCATCATTGTGTAACTTGATTAGCAATGATAAAAATCTTATTATGCATTAGAGATTAGGGCATAGTGCCTCTTATCCTTGTTCACAATGTCCCATATGTCCCATTGCCAAACAATCTCGTGCACCTTTTCCATCCGGTAGCTCCCGAACTAGTGAGATTTTTTCCTTGATTCATGTGGATATTTGGGGACCATACTGCACGATAAATCATGATGGATCTCGTTATTTTCTCACTATAGTAGATGATTATTCTCGTGCGACCTGGATTTTCTTGATGCAGTCTAAGGATCGACTTATTCTAACTTAAAGGTTTTCCTAGCATTATCCCAAAATCAGTTTGTAAGACCATTAAGCGGATACGTGCGATAATGGAAGAGAATTCTTCACCCATGATTGCTCCTTGCTATTTAACGCACATGGCATCCAACATGAAAGCTCATGTGTTTATACTCCACAGCAAAATGGAGTGGTTGAAAGAAAGCACCGGCACCTATTGGAAGTCGCACGAGCCCTAAAGTTTCAAGCATCAGTGCCGGATGAATATTGGGGTGATTGTGTAATTACTGCGGCTTATTTAATCAAGTTTGCATGCCCACTCGGCTACTTAAAGGGAAAACTCCTTTTGAATTGCTATTTAAAAAGAAGCCGGAGTTGCAGCATCTCAAAATCTTCGGTTGTCTATGCTATGCTGCAACAATAGGACCTCGAGACAAGCTAAGTCCACGAGCACGGAGATGCGTTTTCATGGGATATCCCAACTTACAAAAAAGGGTATCGTGTTCTTGACATCTCTACAAAGGAATTTCTTGTAAGTCGTGACGTCATTTTTCATGAAGATATTTTCCCTTTCTCTAAGAAAGTATCTTTAGATCAAACCACAGAAAACATACCTCATGGCCTCCTATCTGATGAAGAATTACCTCACAGTCCCACTTACATACCGCTAGCAGAATCAAGGATTGTTCCTCCTATTCCTTCATTTATTCCAGCAACAGCACCAACTTCAAATCCTACTGGATCTAATGATGTTCTGGAAACAAGACTCAACAACTCTCATGCTACTGAAGAATATACGGATATTCCTTCGCCATCCCCAAATGAGGCATCACCCTCGTGGAAATTCTTTATCCACGACGTTCCGGTCGTGCCACACGACCTCCAACCACGGAGTAAGGACTATATCTCGTGCTACTCACAATTCTTCAGGTACTCAATACCCAATCTCTTCCTATGTTTCTTTCCATAGATTGTCACAGGAACATAGATGTTGTGTTAATCGGTTATCACAAGAGAGGGAACCGTCTAGTTATTTTGAGGCATCCATTGATCCAAAGTGGCAGCAAGCTATGAAGGCAGAACTTCAGGCACTAATGATAACAATACGTGGGATCTTGTCCCACTTCCGATTGATCGTAAACCGATTAGCTACAAATGGGTCTACAAAACGAAATATCGTGCTGATGGCTCCATTGAACGATATAAGGCACGCTTGGTAGCTAAGGGATTCACACAAAGAGAATGTTTTGATTATCACGAGACATTCTCTCCAGTTGCCACGAATGTCACAGTTCGTTCATTTTTTAATCAAGTTGCCGCCATTCATGGTGGACCCTACATCAAATGGACGTGCACAATGCCTTCTTACACGGTGATCTAGACGAGGAAATATATATGGATATTCCTCAAGGCTTACGGAGACAGGGGGAGAATCGAGTATGTCGTCTCCGTAAATCCCTTTATGGATTGAAGCAAGCATCCAGACAATGGTACGCCAAATTTGCAAATGCTCTTGCGAAAGCAGGTTTCCAACAGTCTAAATATGACTATGCTTTATTCACACGAACTGAAGGTATGTCATCTATTTATTTGATGATATATGTCGATGATATACTTGTTATGGGAAATGATAAATCTGCTATAGATAATTTCAAGGAATATTTACATGCCACCTTTCACATTAAAGATTTAGGGGCACCTAAATATTTCCTTGGAATTGAAATTGCTCAATCCGATCAAGGAATTTTCCTTAGTCGGCGAAAGTTTGTGTTAGATATCATATCGAATCGGGTTTATCGGGATGCAAGCCAGCCGTTATTCCCATTGAACAACACTAAGTTGACTACTGCAGAATATGATAAGGGCATATCTCAAAATGATGATCCCATTCTCAGAGATCCATCAGGATATCAAAGACTTGTCGGAAAACTCATATATCTGACCATGACTAGACCCGACATCTCATATGCGGTTGAGACACTTAGTCGTTCATGCACAATCTAAAGCGGTCCCATATGGATGCTGCCTTAAAAGTTGTGAAGTACTTAAAAGGATGTCCAGGGATCCGGGAATACTCCTTTCTAAACAAGTGTGACATGAAGATGACAGTATTGTGATGCTGATTATGCTACATGTCCTATAAGTCGAAGATCGCCACCTAGGATATTGTATCAAGGCTGGGAAAATCTCTCCTCTCATGGAAGACAAAAAAGCAGCCCTCTGTATCTCTATCTTCAGCTGAAGTAGAGTATCGAGCTATGACTAAGGCCACTTGTCAGATAGTGTGGATACGGGGATTGCTTAAGGATCTCGGAGTACAAGTGCATGGACCAACAAAGTTGCATTGCGATAATGATGCAGCCCTCAAACTATCAGCAAATCCTATAGTACATGAGAGGACCAAGCACATAGAAGTGGATTGTCACTTTACACGAGAAAAAATCCAAGAGGGAGTAATCAAAACAGAAGGAATTAGGACAACGGAGCAGCCAGCAGATATCTTCACCAAACCTATGTGTCATAGACAGCATGCATATCTATTAAGCAAGCTGGGTGTCTTGGACATCTACAAGCCATCAGCTTGAGGGGGAGTGTTAGAAGATATGCAGCTTTTGGTAGTTTATGATCTGATTTGATTATGATTTTGTACATCAATTAAGGATTAGATTTAGATCTAGATTGATATAGATTGATACATAGAATTCTTTATTTCCATTAATTGTACAATCCTAGTCTTATATCTTTGGAATCGTACATTCTCAATACAATTGAATAGAGAAAATCTATCTCTCATCTCTCTCGACTTCTTCCGCCTCAGCCTTCTCTTCCCTCTTTCTTTTTACTTTCTTTCATTTCTATCCGATGTGAACAAGACAAAAGAGGAAATAAAAGATAAAAGAAGCATTTCATCCTTCTACGAAAGTTGTTCACGTTGAAGAAGTGGTGAGCCCAGGTCAAATTGTTGACCTTTGGGCACACGCACACCATGGGGTTTCTTCTTTTAGCCGATGGAAATAAAAAGGAAAGGAGCCTCTGCAGCATCTCTCTCCCACGTGAAGTAAAAGGAGGTGGCTCAAGGTCAAACTTTTGACTTTTGGGCACACATATAAAAAAACGAGTAGCCCTATAGGAGAAGGACGGTGCCGCTGAAGCCCTACATAATCAGAAAAATAAAAGGAGCTGCACGTAGGAGCCGCACCCATCTAGCTGAAGACAGCATGCATTTTTGTTTCGAACTTGAATGCATGATAATTTTGTATCATAAATTTATGTTCAAATAATACTTTGAATTTTGGGTTAAATCAGGTGTGAAAATATTTGAGTGTATGAGTGATGTAAACTCCGACTCTCCTATTATAGTAGATTATTTGCTGTCGGCTCTTCATATGGACGTAGGTACCAATACTCAGATCAAATCACGTAAATTTCTGATGTTCTTATTATTTCTTATCTATTTCTTTAATGATTTCGCGTTGTTGTAAATTGTAAAATTCTGTCGTTTTCGCGTATTTTATTCCAACAACTTTGATGTTGGCATTTGATTGATTAACACCTGTCTTAATTAGATTATTGTTGCCTAACGCCTTCTTAGGTTTGATTTGAATGTTTTGATATTGACCGACATTGCAATGGTGACAGCTGATCAACCCAATATTTCCTCGTCTTCCCAATTCTTTTCCACATAAAAATGATATTTTAATAAGCTTATACTAAGTTGACATTTAAAGGGGAAAATCGATTATTCAAAGACAGCGTCTGAATCTGGCCAGAAAGAAAAAAGAGAACCTATAAAATTAGATTAAAAAAAAATGATTTTATGCAAGAGGATGGACAGCTCATTTTCACCCCCTTTTGACATCACAAGGCATCATGGTCAAGGATTGATGTATGTTACCCGATATGACGTGACGTGACAACATGTTGGGTTTATGATTTACCAACAAATTTCCACTATACATGAACCGATTGTATAAAGATTTACAATATAAAAACTTTCAAAATTTATATTATAATAATAGCTTTCATTTGGTATCCATTTAACCTAATTATGGACTTGATAGTCTTTGGCCCACCCAGCCTAGCCCAAGCCACAAGTGGCCAAGGGCATCTATGGGTGGGTACAAGTAAGGCCTTATAATCATAACGCCTAAACAAGCACATTCAGTCTACAAGTTTATTATATATTTTTCCGTTCAAGGGCGGGGTCAACGCTATATGTTTGGCCTAATCCAAAGGCTCAATCGAGCCAACTCATTGATCACCTTTAGATTCCATTTACTTACGAAAGTTCCTTATGAAGAAATTACTCCCCTAGAGTCATGACAGTTCTTCCACCCACGGTATCTTTGTAACCATTAACAAAAGAGGTCCAAAGAGATTACCTTGGAAAAGCTCTCTTTGTTATAACTTAATATTGAGTTTTAACCAATTTCATAGATCTGTTAGGGCACTAGTACGTGCAATATAACCAAAGGGCGTGGATAAAATGAATAGAAACTATCCAGTAAAACAAAGGGCATTTGCTCTAATGTTTTATTGCCTCAGTCGACCGAAGTAATATGGAGTAAAATTGGTTTCCGTAAGAAAATTCTAAAGGCACAGTAATTCCAATAAGTTGTGAGTGAAATTTGCATGTAGCACACTTCACTTTGAAAGTAGGAATATTAGGAAGAATAGAAAGTGATAGGAGGTGAAATAAAATAATTTTCGCTCTAGATCTTGTGTTTGAGGACAAAATGATTATTGATTGGATGCACCCATGACCTTATGATCAACTTTTGTACATCATGAATTACCTGGTTGGTAAGTCAGAACACTAAGGGCATACATGGTTGTGTTCTTTTTTTCTGTTTATGAACAAAAATTCTGTTTTTTTATTCTCGGGAACAAAAAAAAAACAGAAACACGTTTGTTTGTATTTTTATTAAAAATCTTTTTTTTTTTGGTTTCGGAACAAAATTGGAACAGAAATAAGAAACAAAAAAAGTTATTTTTTTTGTTCCAGAAACACTTTTTGAAGGCCCAAAAAGAATAAAAACACAAAAAAACTTGTTTCTTTTTTGTTTCTTGCTTTCGTGCCCGCTATCGTTCACCTGCGCCCTCTCTCTGTCTCAAGTCCCTCCCTTTTCCAGCGTCTCTCACAGGTTCTCCATCGTCATCCTCTCCGACGCCTCCCAACTCGTTATTCTCTTCGGTGCCGACAGCTGCTGCTCCTTCACCGGCTAAAGCTTATGATTTGAGGTAAGTTTCATCCTTCATTGGCTATTGCTCCTCCTTCACTGTTTGATGAGGGCTTCGGCGAGAGCCACCCCTCGTAGATTTGGGCAACAGCTACTCAGGGCTCGAGCGCGACGACTCGCTCGAGCTAGCGCTTGCCCAGATCTGCGAGATGCTTGCTCGAGCGAGCCCTCGCGCTCGAGCCTCGAGTGAGCGTCTCGCAAACGCTCACCCAGATCTGCGGCATCGTTGCTCACCTAGATCTGCGGCAGCGTCTACTCGCTCGAGCAAGCATCGCTACTTTGCTCGCTCAAGTGAGTGTCACAACCAGAGCAGTGACGCTCTGCTTGCTCGAGCGAGCGTTGCTGTTGTGCTTGCTCAAAAGAGCCTCGCGAGCAGAGCAACAACGCTTATAATCGATTACTTGGTTACAATGTAAGAACTTGTGCTTGGCTGGTGAGCATGGCGAGCAGAGCAGCGACGCTTATAATCGATTACCTGGTTACAATGTAAGAACTTGTGCTTGGTTGGGATATTACATAGGAATTTCTGGTTTTCTATCGAAGGTGGAACTTTGTGGGATGATACATGTTTTGGCATCCAACTACCGTAATTTAATTAAGCATCATCTATGCTTTTCGTAACATAAGTTTCAGACACTGTTGTTTTCATTATTTACCAATTTTGTTCTCAGTATTTGCGTCTTACCTTCTGTAGTGACAATGCTCACCCCATAACCTTGTTGACCTTGCCATGCTCTGTTTCCATGATTTCAGGAAACTTTATTTCTATAAATATATTTATAGGGTGTCAAGGATGAAGTAGAAAGGCGGAAGATGCGGTGTGTGCATAGTCCGGTCCAAATTACACAAGATTTACTTCTATTTTTAAGCTCAAGGCAACACGAAAAACACTCTACTCATATTTTAGTGAAATGACACAAGTGGTCCATCTATTTTTTCCAGAAATTCTAAGCCTTCTCTTTACTTTTTTTTTTTTTTTTATACTATAGTGTCGCGACCTACCCTCGGGGAGAGGGAACAGGTTTAGGGGTATTGTCTAAAGAACGGGCCTAAAGCCCATAATTAGACGCGGGCTCTCCCAAGCCCATACCTCGCGTGACGTTGGGATATTCTTAAGACATTTTGTACAAAAGGAGTCGCCACTAGCCTATTGGGGTCGGCTAGAAACCAAGCGAGGCATGGGAGTATACCTCACTTCCTACGTAACCAGAGAATCTAAGTTCGGGGACTTGATTACACTAATTAACTAATTAGTGCCCTTTCGGTACCTAATCTTGTTCATTTTAACAAAATGATTTTTGGCAAGCAGTTTGAATTGATTTTATACTTATCCACTAACATGGAGGTGATCATGCGGATGCGCAATCATTAAAGTAATAATCATAGCTGCCAAAATCCTAATTGCCATAAAATTAAACACATGCAATCAAACATAATTAGATATGCAAATTAAACATGCAACATAATTAATATACGAGCACATAAATGTCTAATTACTCTAAAAATGACAATACATGGCAAATCTTAATCAAGCCCCATCATTTTTGGATTTTCGAAATTTTTAATTTTTAATTAATTTAATAATTTTTTTAAAAAAAAAAAAAAAAATTCGAATTTTTAAGGTTTTCTGATTTTTTTTTTTTTTTTTTTTTTGAAATTTCGGAAAATTTTTTGATTTTTTGATTTTTGAATTTTTATCATTTTTTCGAAATTTTTGATTTTTTATAATTAATATATTTAAAAGGAAAGAAAGAAAGAGAAAAAAAAAAAAAGGCGAACCGGGTCGGGTCCGGTCTAACCCGACCCGGTTCGGCCCGATCTCTAGATTCGGGTCCGGTCTTCGACCGGACCCGGTCGGTCCGGTTGGGCGGCGGACCGATTGGCCCGCTCGGGTGGGCCCGACCAAAGCAAGCCCGATCTATTCTAAGTTTTTTTTTTTTAAAATGAAGCACACAAGCCCAATGTACTAAAACGGCCCAAAACGAAGCCCATTCTCTTTTTCTATTTTCTATTTTCAGCCCTTTTTGTGTTTTCCTTTTTCCTTTTTTTTTTTTTTTTTTTTTTCGAAATTTTTCTTCGGGCTTTCTTCTTCTGCGGTTGCAACTCGCCGAGGCTCCCGCCGCTCCCTCGCCAGCCCTAACGCCACCTATACCATGAGCACCGACCGCCCTATATGAGGTCGCCGAGCCACCGCCCTGGCGTCGGTGGTTCTGTCCGACCGACGCCGAGCACCGCCGGCCGCTAGTCGCCCGGCGTTCCGAGAGGCGATGGGTAGACCTCGGCGAGGCGCGCGCTCCATCTCGACCCAACAGCGCGAAGGAATCTACCGAAAAGCTAGGAAAACGACAGGAACGATTCGTGACGACAATATAACCCGGAGCAACGCAAAGATAAACCAAAAATCGAACCAGTCGAGGATCGGATCCGACACTTTCGGTGAGGCATTTCGTCGAACAACTATTGGGCATTAACAAATTCAGAAGTTTATGGCTCGGCCGAGACGCGAACACGTTCTAAAAGTCTTCAATCGTGATTTATAAGGAACATGGGAGCAAAATACAGAGGTGGCGAGGGCCGGAGCTTGCGCGAACCGGCCGGCCGCGAGCTCCGGCCCGGCGTTTCCAAAAAACGGGGCAACGGGTTTTCGGGGGACCTACCTTGTCCGGGGAAGAGCTGCGGTGGACGATGGCACACGTACGGGACTTCGGCAACGACTCGCTGTTCCTTCGAGCTTCCGGCCTCGGGTTCGAATTCTCTCTCCGATTCTCCCGGTGCTTCGTCTCTTTTTCGCCTCTTCCCGTGTTGCTTTGGGCCCCGAAGATTACAGCGGCGGTCGGCAACTCACCGGCGGCAGTTGGATGTCCAGAGCTTCTCGGCTCCCTACTTGGCCAATTTTCCTTCCTTTCCCCTTGATTTTCCTCTCGTGTTTCTCTCGGTATTTCCCTCTTTTTCTTGTTCCCCCCCCCCTATTTGCTGCCCTCATCCCATCTTATACTCCTATCTTTTCTTTTACTCTAGGTATTCCGAGCGAAGACCTCCTACCGCGCCAGCCTGGTCGATCGATCGCTTCCCCGACCCGCGGATCGTGCCGAAAGCCCCGCCATGCCGATCTTTCGCCTTGCCTCCTCTTTTCTTCCCGTTTCTTTCCTTTTTTGCTCCTCTTTTTCTCTGCAGGAACTTGCGCAAAGACTACGGCCGAGCCCATTGCCGGTCGGCTGCTCCCGACCCGCGGATCATGCCGCGCCCCGCTACACCGATCCTCTCTCGCTGTTCTCGTTCTTTGTGCTGCTGCTTTTTTTTTTCTTTCCATCTCAGCTCTCTGCTTTTTGCAGGTTGTGCAGGTCGTGCGAAGGCGAAGGAGGGAGAAGACCAGATGCGGGCCGGGCCGAAAAAGAAAAGAGGTTGGGCCGGCCTAGCACGCGGGAGGAAAAGAAAAGGAGAGATGGGTCGGGCCACAGCCGGATCCAGCCCGACCCGACCATATTCTTTTTCGTTCGTTTTTTTTTATTATTAAAGAATATTAATTAATTTTTGTGATTAATTCCTAATCTCTAATGCTACTTTAAATTAATTAACTTATGTGAAATTTAGGTGTCAACAGCTGCCCCTCTTTGAACGTAGCCTTGAAGAGGTCGCGATCAAAGACAAAAGACACCTAAATTATTTTGGCGAAAGAGAGACCCTAAGTGTATATGCACGTCTCAGGTCGATGGAAAGGAGTCATAACTATGAAAGCACGTCTTGTCAGTAAGATGAAGAAAGACTCCGGGCTACAAAAGCCCACCGGGTCATAAGAAGGGGGTTGAAGGATAAGAATGGGGTTACGGAAAGCCCACCGGGTCATAAGAAGGGGGTTGAAGGACTCCGGGCTACGGAAAGCCCACCGGGTCATAAGAAGGGGGTTGAAGGACTCCGGGCTACGGAAAGCCCACCGGGTCATAAGAATGGGGATTGAAGGACTCGGGCTACGGAAAGCCCACCGGGTCATAAGAAGGGGGTTGAAGGACTAAGAAGGGTTGAAGGACTACGGAAAGCCCACCGGGTCATAAGAAGGGGTTGAAGGACTCCGGGCTACGGAAAGCCCACCGGGTCATAAGAAGGGGGTTGAAGGACTCCGGGCTACGGAAAGCCCACCGGGTCATAAGAAGGGGGTTGAAGGACTCCGGGCTACGGAAAGCCCACCGGGTCATAAGAAGGGGGTTGAAGGACTCCGGGCTACGGAAAGCCCACCGGGTCATAAGAAGGGGATTGAAGGACTCCGGGCTACGGAAAGCCCACCGGGTCATAAGTAGATGACATGGTTTAAGGTTGACCATGAACCTTGTGGTATTACATGGTTTAAGGCTAACCATGAACCTTTGGAGATGTCATGGTTTAAGGCTGACCATGAACCTTTGATTTTTAGGGAAGCACCCGTTAATCCCCTGAAAACTGCATGGCTTCACTGAGGAATCCTGTGAAACTCAACTTGGGCAAATGTCATTAGAGACGTCGTATTAGAAATATTGCAGCATTAATTGAACAAGCTAATCAAGCTAAGTTTGACTGCTTTGGAAAAACATTTTATTTCAATCAGCATCATGTGGCGCAAAATTGTCATCTTGTTCGAGAATGCATCGTTAATCATCAAATTCTCTATGAGTTCAATTCTTACCAGAATAATTTCTATTCGTGAAAAAGACTCATTAAGCATGCCAAACTAAAGCTTCTTAGTCAGAAAGGGCTTCTCACGTACTTTCGATAAAATGGCTGCTTGATCCCATCCGTTCATGTGGGAGATAACCGGTTCCGAGGGTATCTCACATAACCTAGATCGAGGCTTTCGAAACATTCGCGATGAGCACAATCGATCGATCAAAAGGTCTTTTGAAATGACCGCAATATAGGCTTGGTTAGGGCTTACACAAATGAATGATTGCTTTGAGGCCAATAAAGGAACATGTGCCGCTATCTTCATTAGGTTTACGAGTCGAGAACTTGGAAGATAAGACAAGATAGAATTATTTCCACTCCTTCAAGCAGTAGCTTCTTTGTGGTATTCTCATTTTCACTCAAATCATCCCAATCGAGGAGGCTTCGGAAAAGGGTTATAATGTTGGCTCGGGAAAGGCTTGAAAGGCTTAAAATTTTCAAGAGGGTCTTTAAGAGTCGTGATCATTATGGCATCGTGACCAGGTCACTTGACCTTTGAAAGCATTTGGCTCTTGAAACACAGCACATCTCGAGAGTTCACTCACCGATCATTTCTGCATGAGAGCTTTGCTCTTTTCTCTAATTTCCTTTGTCCTTTGCGATGATTTTTTTTTTTTTTTTTTTTTTCGCAGGCACTTGGATTTTGATAATTTTTCTTTCACATAAGATGCGGCCTTTTGGCTCTTTTTCTTGACGGGCATTGGCCTTGCTTTTACTAGGCACACTTTGCTTTTTCATGCCCCCTAGTTTGTCGAGCTTTTTGCTCTTTGAACTTTTGTAGCTCTTACGACTTTCGAGATGCTTTTCACATTTTCTCGTGATTGTCAATTGTATTTAGTCAATTCTTATGCCTTGCCCCAGTGAAGGGAAATGATCACCGCTCTGGGTTTAGAAATGAATAATCATGCCCAAATTTGGTTAAAGCAATAGGTATCAGTGTTTGGGTAGAGAAGGAAACGCTCTTCTTCACTTTGGGATGAGTCAAGCTCTAATGAGAATTCCTTTGAAGCTATCACCATAAGATTAATGCAAGTGAAAGTAATAGAATCTTTCTCAATCTTTCGTTCTACAACATGATCATAACCTCCTATGCTGCCCCAAGGTAGGGTTGTTCTTGACAATGGTGCTTTGAAGTATCATCTTTTTTTTTTTTTTTTTTTTTTTTTTTAGCCCAAAGTGATAACAGGAGATTAGTGCAATGCTTGGGATTGATGAAGGGAACGCCTTTATCATTTCGATCTTTGTGCTCAATGCGAATGGATCATTCGTCCTAAGAGAAGGTCTCTTTCACTTAGCTCTCAAAAGTGTTTGAATGATGTGTTTGGAAATGGCTTGCCTTTCTTCATCCTAAGCACTTCTTGTTTGGCATGGTTAACATTTCCATTTCACTCTGCCGAGATCATTCGAGTATATCAATCTCCATAGGGAATTTTGATTCAAAATGAATAATCCACAAGACAAGAAAACGATTTTGAGATAGAAAGGATGCTCAAAAGGTTTATAATTTTTTTTTTCAATTATTATTCATTTTTTTGTCTCTAGGAAAGCCCAAAAGTTCTTTTTTGTAATGGAAATTCTCTTTTGTTTTGTTTTGTTTTTTTTTTTTTTTTTTTTTTTTATCGTCTCAACTTACCTCTCGAAAGAGACATTCAACTTGTTGTGCGAAGACTTGATGGGTTCTTGAGTTGGTTCTTTCTCCCGCCATTTCCTCGTTCGACGGTAGGATGTCGAAACACAAATAGATATGCGTGTATGCAACATATGCATGATATCTACAATGCTATGCATGATGCTATGCGACTTGAATTGTGCATGAAGTGGCCCCTCGGCCTCGATTTCATTCATGGAAAATACTTCTTAACCGCATCGGCGTTTACATGTGTCTAGGCAATTCACCGCCATCCATTTCAACTAAAATCATGGCACCACCAGGAAGAATCTTCTTAATAACATACGGTCCTTCGTAATTTGGGGTGAATTTGCCACGAGGATCGGGTATGATCGGAAGCACCTTTCTCAACACCAGGTCGTTGACTTCGAAGTGTCTGGGACGCACCTTTCGGTTGAAAGCTTTTGCGACTCGTCTCTGATAGCACTGACCATGACACATAGCTTGCAATCTCTTCTCATCGATCATGTTTAACTGCTCATGCCTCTGTTGCATCCACTCAGTCTCATCAAGCGTAGATTGAGAAAGGATTCTTAAAGAAGGGACTTCAACTTCAACAGCAAGGCGCCTCCATCCCGTATACGAGTGAGAAAGGAGTTGCCCCTGTGGAGGTGCGAATAGAAGTTCGGTATGCCATTAGCGCGTAAGGGAGCCTATCGTGCCAATCACGATAATTTTCAGCGGTCTTTGATAAGATTTTCTTTATATTCTTGTTTGCCGCCTCCTTTGCTCCATTCATCTGAGGACGGTACGGTGACGAGTTCAAGTGCTTAATTCGAAATTCGCTGAACAAACCATCTACGACTTTGTTATTCAAATTAGTGCCGTTGTCGGTAATGATCGCCTCCGGTACCCCGTAACGAGCGATAATGTCACGACGAATGAACTTTGCCACATTCTTGGCAGTAACATTAACATACGAGTTGGCCTCGATCCACTTGGTAAAATAATCTATTGCCACCAAGATAAATCGATGCCCATTTGAAGCTTTGGGGTTAATGGGCCCGATCACGTCAATTCCCCACATTGAAAAGGGCCAGGGTTGAGACATTTGGTGAAGTTCAATTGGAGGGGCATTTATCCCTGTCTCCATAAATTTGGCACTTGGTGACATCGTCGTACGTGCTGAATGCGTCGACTCTATGGTCAGCCAATAATAACCGAGTCGCATGATCTTTCTCACCAAGAAGTGTCCATTCATATGGGGGCCGCACTCCCCTTCATGTATCTCTTTCATCAAACGATCGGCTTCTTCAGCATCAACACACCTTAGCAATGTTGAGTCAAAGGACCTTTTGTAGAGGGCATCTCCACCGGTGAAGAATTTCGATGCTAGCTTTATCAAATGCTTTTCGTTTGCTGCTTCACTTCCTTCGGGAATTCACCTTTTCGCAAATACTTCAAGATGTCGTGATACCAAGGTTGTCCATCTGGTTCCTCTTTAACCGTCATACAATAAGCCGGGCGCCGAAGGATTTCGATTCTCGGTGGTTCAATGTCCAAGCCTCCGCATTACTTGCAACATCGAAGACAAGGTAGCCGGGGCATCGCGAACTGATTTTGAGACCTTGGTAAGTATTTGAATGATATTTCTTGGAATTCTTCCGTCAACTCTCCTAGGAACTCATGATACGGAATTAATTTAGAATCATGTGTTCGCCATTTGCCTTCGTCCGTAAGATGATAAGGGTTGAATCGCCATAAACTTGTAGCTTCCGAATTTTCATATCGACGGCGGCTTGGAGGCCAAGAACGCATGCTTCGTATTCAGCAATGTTATTCGTGCAAGGGAACGTCAATTTAGCAGCGACGGGGTAATGTTGTCCATCCGGGGAGATAAGAACGCCCTTGCATGCCGACCCGGCTAAATTAACTGCACCATCAAAGTACATTGTCCATTTGTCGCTTGATACAAATAAAATTCGCTCTTTCCGCATCACTATCCTCATCGATGCTCTGGACCTCTCGAAATTTTCTGCCAACATGTCTCGCTATGGCCCGACCTTTAATAGACTTTTGTCCCAAGCTTTGAACGTCAAACTCAGAAATTAAGATTTGCCATTTGGCCAACTTCCCAACCAAAGCCGGCTTCTCTAGGAGATACCGATAGGATCGTTTTCAGTCACCAACAAGATTCGGTGATGAAGTGTATATTGCCGTATGTGCAAGACCCAAATTAAAGCCACACAAGTTCTCTCAACTTCCGTATAATTCATCTCGGAAATAGTGAACTTCTTGCTCAAGTAGTATATTGCGCATTCTCTCCCATCATTTGGTCTCTTCGGGCTAACATAGCTCCCAATGACTCGTCATGTATGGTTAAGTACAAAATCGGGGAATTTTAGGGAGTGGGGGCACTCGGTGCATGAGTGAGATAATGTTTTATTTTCTCAAAGGCACCCGGCACTCGGCATTCCACTCGATCTTTGCATTCTTTTCATCTTGAAGAATGGCTTGAGCTTGACAAATGAATGCCACATAATTAAGTCATCCCATCAGGCCGCTGGACTTCTTTGATGGTAACGGGGGTCGACAAATGGCTTTAATCGGATCTATGCCCCTATCACTAACCATGAATCCTAATAGTTTCAGATTTCGCTCCAAATTAAGTGTATATTGCCGTAGCCTGTGCAAGACCCAAATTAAAGCCACACAAGTTCTCTCAACTTCCGTATAATTCATCTCGGAAATAGTGAACTTCTTGCTCAAGTAGTATATTGCGCATTCTCTCCCATCATTTGGTCTCTTCGGGCTAACATAGCTCCCAATGACTCGTCATGTATGGTTAAGTACAAAATCGGGGAATTTTAGGGAGTGGGGGCACTAAGACGGTGCATGAGTGAGATAATGTTTTATTTTCTCAAAGGCACCCGGCACTCGGCATTCCACTCGATCTTTGCATTCTTTTTCATGAGCTTGAAGAATGGCTTCGCCGTTTGGACAACCGACAAATGAATCTCGCCACATAATTAAGTCGTCCCATCGTGCGGACTTCTTTGATGGTAGTCGGGGTCGTAAGTCGCAAATGGCTTTAACTTTCGACGGATCAATCTCTATGCCCCTATCACTAACCATGAATCCTAATAGTTTCCCAGATTTCGCTCCAAAAACGCATTTTGCGGGATTGAGGCGCAACTTGAACCTCCGAAGACGTTCAAACAACCTTCGCAAGACTTTAACATGATCTTCACCACGTCTCGATTTCGCAATCATGTCGTCGACGTATACTTCGATTTCCTTGTGCATCATGTCATGGAATAACGTGACCATGGCCCCTCGATACGTTGCCCCAAAGATTCTTTAGACCGAAAGGCATCACTTTGTAGCAGAAAGTTCCCCAAGGAGTTATGAATGATGTTTTGCTTCTATCTTCCTCTTTCATGCGAATTTGGTTATATCCGGAAAAGCCGTCCATGAAGGAGAATAACTCAAATCCCGATGTACTATCAACTAAAACATCGATATGTGGGAGCGGAAAGTCGTCCTTGGGACTTGCTCGATTCAAGTCGCGATAGTCAACACACACCCTGATTCGCCCATCTTTCTTCATTACGGGCACGATATTTGCTACCCAATCAGGGTAACGAGTCACTTCAATAAAGTCTACTTTCAGTAGTTTCATCACTTCTTCTTCAATCTTTTTGGACAACTCTGGTTTAGTTCTCCTAAGTCTTTGCTTCTTGGGTGGCACATTGGGATCCGTTGGTAAAGCATGTTCCACAATTTCAGGATCCAATCCCGGCATGTCGGCATATGTCCAGGCGAACACATCTTGATACTCTTTCAGAAGATTAGTCATTCTTTTTGCCTCTGATTCTGAGAGACATGCCCCGATCTTTATCTCCTTGACACTCTCGGCATCACCCAAATTTATGGTGATTGTTTGCTCTTCAGTCAACGGCTTCGATTCTTCGTGTCGATTCCATTCGCGCTCAATACTCTTTTGATCGTCGTCGTCGGTGTTATCGGAACCTGAGGGACTTTCTTCATGCACATCTGAGTCACATGCGTCCTTATCATGATTATGCATAATGTAATGCGAGATGCGATGAAATGAGTTAGAGTAATGTCGACAATAAAGACGATGCATGTCGTTTTCGAAAAATTTTGGAGGGACAGCCGTGACTTCTCGGAGGCAAAACAATCAAATAAGGGAGCATGTGGAGGCCTAGGCCTCGCGCATCATCCTTCGCACGCTAGGATGGTACATATGTCGTTCCTCCTCGAATAGCTATGAGATCGCACCATAGATATCCCCTCTTCCTCGAACAACATCTTTGGGGGTCATATGACATCCTCCTCGAAACGTCTCTCTCCGAACAACATCCTTGGAGGTGGGAAAACGGGCTTTGATGGCCCTCGTCCTCTTCAGGCTGGGCAATTCGCTTACCCTGGTCTCTGTACCCGCCTCGGCCTCCTTGGCCACCTCGGCCTCTACACCTTCCACAGCCTCCTCGGTTATTATGGCCTCCCCGCTTCTCGATATATCCCAAGCCTCTTCTTTTGAAGTTTTTACGAGCTTCAATGGGTTTTCGCACACCCTGGCCATGCGATCCAAGACCCTCCGCAGGGTTATATCCGCTTGCCAGCATGATTTTTCCCGCAGCTATAGCTGGCCTAGACAATTCGGGAGTCCTTGTAAAAGAGCCGTAGGCACATGAATCACGAGACACCAGCTCTAATGTTTGAAAGCTGGATTCCTCGCACATTCGGGCTCCACATAAGGGATGGCTGTCTCGTGGTAGATCTTGAAGTCAGACTCTCCATGGACTGTGACAAGCATGTTATCTACTACAAATCGTACTTTCTGATGAAGGCTGGAGGCAACCGCACCTGCCGTGTGGATCCATGGCCTCCCTAGTAGAAAATTAAAAGCGCTCGGTATATCTAGCACTTGGAACGGGATTTGGAAAAGTACGGGGCCAATCGGCGGCTCAAGTTCAATTTCCCCTATCACCTCCTTCTTCATCCCGTCAAAAGCCCGAACAGTTGACTTGCCGTATGAATTCTTCCAAGATCAACGCCAAGACGGTGGAGCGTAGCCAATGGGCATATATTGAGTGCCGAACCATTATCGATCAACACTCGCAAACAAGTGTGCTCTCATGCTTCACCGAAATGTGTAGCGCTTTGGTATGATTAGGGCCCTCGGGGGAGATCTTCATCGCAAAGGAGATTTGGTCTTTTAGTAGAATGGCCCCAACAAACTCTTCCAATTGAACTTCATCGATTGATTCGAGCACGTGCACCTCATTAAGAACTTTAAGCAAAATATCCCCGTGTTTCTCGGAAGATTTGAATAATTCTAAGAGGGAGATTTGAGCCGGCAGCTTCCATGGCTGATCCACCACATTGAACTCACTAGACTTTACTACGGCCAAGAATTGTTTTACCTCCTCCTCGTCACGGCCTTCTTTTCTACTCCTTTGTCGGGCGTAACAACGGCCGATCGCGTGACAGTGTCCACCTCGGTTGTTCCGTAGTCCCAAGGTACAGCTTTGGGATCAAATTTGGGAGGATTCTCCAACACTATCATTCCATCTTTCTCCCAAGGTGGCAATTCTATCGTGATCGGCGTTGCGTTCCCTCGCGTGATTTCAATTGCTGACATCTCCTTGACCATAAGGTCGATCACCATGGGTTCAGCGATTTCCATCTTAATATCATCAACGGGCTCTTCATCAGGTAATTCAATCACTATTGGGGTTATCATAGCTATAACCCCTTCCTCATACAAAGCTGGGGTTTTCGAAATTCCAGGCATAACCTCCTTTGCCCGAGATATACACGCAAACTTACAAAAAGAAGAGCGGAATGATGATGGCATTATCATGGACACGACCCCTCCTCTTCTTCTCCGCGTCGGATTACCCCCATGGCTACCATCTTGCGAACGCGGTTCAACTTCTCTTCTGGAGTCACATCATCCTGACCTTCGTAATATCCCACCAGCACTAAGGAGTTGTACAACCTGGAAGCATCCACCACTAGAGGCTGTTGACTCGCCCGCGTCTCCTTGGAAATTGAGTTCACTCCCCCTACATGATTTGGTAGAGGGTTGTTGCACATTTGGTTGAGCCTCCTTGAAAGTCAAGATCTTCTTGTCTAGAAGCTGTTGAACTTTATATCTCAGCACATTGCAATCATCTACATCATGCCCCCTCTCTCCCATGTGGTATTCGCAAGTCTTGTTCATATCGAACCCGGCGAACCTCGGGGATTGTCCCTTGGTACCTCCTTCGCGACCATCCTCTTTTCGAGGAGCATGGGCAACAGCTTTGACAGCGGGCGCGGCAATGGAGAAAAATCCTTTCGAAAAGGCCTCTTGACGTTATCATATGCTCGTGACGAACTACCTTGGACCACTATGGGCTTATGCGCAGGTGTTGAGGACGGTGGAGGGAAAGACGGCTCCTGCACAAGTGCTACTTCAACTGCGGCCTCCTTATCTTTTCTTGCCAGGAATTTCTTCGTGCCTCCGGTTGAAATCTTTCCCTCCACCATTGCCCATTCGACTCCTTCACCTACCTCAACTAGCTGCGAAAATGTCGGCAACCCGAGAACACTAACCCTTGGAAGTATTCGGGGGGTAACGTCTTAAGGGAACAGTTGTTTCATCTCCCTCTCATTTAAGGCCGGCTTCACTTGTGAGGCCAGGGTCCTCCATCTTTGCGCAAAGGCCTTGAATGACTCGTTCCTCTTCTTCTCAATACGAGTCAATTCTTCTCTCGTGGGGGTGAGCTCGGTATTAAACCGGTATTGCTGCAAGAACTCGTTGGTTAAATCCTCCCAACTAGTGAGTTCTTCAATGTCCAGCACAATGAACCACGTTAGAGCAATGCCTTCCAAGCTATCTTGAAATGTGTGTATGAGAAATGGCACGTTGTCGCATAACGAGCCATTTTCCTCATGTAATACCCGAGGTGGGTCTTGGGACATCCCGTTCCGTCATATTTTCTCGTGAACTCGGGTTCTTGGAAGTTTTCGGGAAGTTCGTCTTGGTGTATGGAGACAACCTATCAGCTCCTTTCAGCTCGTAACCCCGCAAGGCACACGGTCGCTCTTCCATCTTTGCCAAGCGTTTTTCACTCTCTTCACTTAGACGGGCGTTAGGTTTTCCTTCGGAGGGGGATCCAAATTGACAATGATCGGCGTGACGAAGGAGCCTCCCCGGCAGTTTCTTTCCCGGGGGATCGACAACGTGTATGCCTTCGTCGACACCGGAGTGGATGTTCCAAGTGACAGCCACAGTGGGAGGCTCCTTGAGCTTTTGGCTTATTTCAAGCATCATTGCGGTGAGTTGGGCCAGCTGGTCCTCCATCTTGGCCATGCGTACGTTGGTGTCCTCGTTCTCCATTCTGACTTTCGCGCGCGTGCGAATTGGGGATCTCCGCTTGGCCGTGTCGATTATTGGTAAAAGACAATCGATCGGCTAGTACCTGAGAACGGATAGATAATCATGTATAAGCATGGAGTAATGATTAGGCGGTCGGTCCATGACAAAAATCTAATCGCCCAAATTTGCTCGTTTCACTGAAAGCAAGGTTGCTACATAACGCAGGAAGAGACATGAGGGAGAACCCCTAAACAAGGAGGTTAATCATGACTCTTATCTCCCGATAACGCGACTCGAGACAAATTCTTTAACATTGTAACATAGGTGAGCATTGACCCATTACATATCGCACTTGACTCGATCTAACTAATGAGGACAACTCCCGCTTGTGACTGCTCCTCTAACTCGAGTCAACTTCGAGGCACGCTCCTCGGCTTCTTCGAGCTTCCTTTTGAGGCGCTTGATCTCGGCTCGATGGGTGGTCCTTAATGGCACGACGGGAATCTTCGGGCGTAGGCTCTCGGGACTTTATGCCTAAGGATGTATTCCGTTGAGGCATAATAAGTCTTCTCTTGCCCTTCCAACTCCTCTTCGGGCCATATTAGCTTCCGGGGATGGCACATATCCCACATCGACTTGACTAATGCAACGGAGTCTTCGTGATCTTGGCATCCATCAGGGAAGTCTATCCCGAGTGGGTCTTCTTGAATCATCGGTGGAAGTTGTTGAACCTCTTGGAACCGGCGGGCGACTCGGGTTGGGTAATACTCGGTGACTCCGGTAATTCCCAACAAAGGAACGGGTCCAAGAAGCCCACACACGAATCGCGCTTCTGAATTCGGAGCCATTTGGCGTGCCATTGGAAATCTTCGGGTCCGGGGTTGGTCATGAAAGCTAACCACTCGAGAATAGTGATAGTCGGGGGCAAACGTCTTCTTATCTTTAAATTTCAGGATAGGGTGGCTAGAGTCGAGATGTCTTTCACGGTCATTAGGCTACCAAATCCTTTAACGTGAGAGAAGAACCAAATTTGCAAGAGTTCAGGAGGAGTGTGGAAAGTTTTGCTTTTGTTTTCTTTGAAACGGGTAAGGGAAAGAAAAGTTTTAGTCAGGATGGCGTTAACAAAACCCTTTCCCATACATGTCTCACGAACTACCCATGCCACGGAAGGGTTAATAGCGTTCCTATAATGTGGGAATAACACAAACCCGAAGAAGGCTAGCGGGAAGATCCTATTCTTTTGAAAAGATGGGGCATTTTGAAAAAGCTCATTTAGGAATGAAAATGGGCAAGTCTTGCGATTAGCTTTCAAAACTTTCCTCACGTCATCCTCCTTAACTCTAAGGAAATCGGATAAGGTCGATGCATGCTCGGTCCCTACGGTGGGCCAATTAACTCCGACACCAAAGGCTTTCCCATGACAACACTATATTCTTCCGGGGTTGGAGTGAGCTCGTGGTCCCCGAATATGAATGTGCAAGTCTCGGGACACCAGACATGCGCCAACGCTCGTACAACCCCGTAATGAGTTTCTATTTCTAAAAGGGGAAGTAATCGTCCGACGTTGGATCGAACCCAATCATGGCCAGTTGGAGTCTAGTCTATCCCACCATGTGCGAAGCTCGGCTTTCGGGGTAGCAATGATGTGAAGCTCGGGCATCCCCATCGTATACTGTGTTACGATCAACCTAATTTTCCATGAACCAACCAAAAAAAGAAAGCAAATAAGTAAATTACGAAGGAGAGAATTTGAAAATCTTACCCTACTCATTGAGTAGCAAAGCCAATGACATAGACATACGCATGGACGGTGGTTCAATTTCTACTCTAAATGGCTCAAAATGGAGCCATGGGATCACCGGACTGAACCACAAGGTTGCGGCTAGGTCGGGTTACCCATGACTCGGCTTCGTCAAAGAACCGACCCGTGTCGCGCGATTGCAGACCGGGGTGGGGACCTTCAACGTGAAGAAAGAAATTTCGGGATTAAGGTGGGCGACTCGTACTACGCGGTTGTAGTCGGAGTGGTATCCACCTTAACACCATCCTAGGTGATCCTATGCGGCCCAGGTCCGGCGGCAGGTTGTGTGTGCTATGGTGTAGTGTAATGCAAGAGACTCATGCATGACAATTTTAAAAAAAACAATCAGCACTTCAAAGATGAATAAACCATTCACTCTTATACCCCTACAAAACAAATGTTAGAAATCACCACCCCTTATAACTCCCATAAACAATTAACATTTGACATGTTATGGATGCACATACTATCTTTGCTGCCAAACAAAAATATTTTTGAACAAGATTAATTTTGGCCTAAGTCCTCTAAAGTTTAAAACCAAGTCCCCAGCGGAGTCGCCAAGCTGTCGCGACCTACCCTCGGGGAGAGGGAACAGGTTTAGGGGTATTGCCTAAGAACGGGCCTAAAGCCCATAATTAGACGCGGGCTCTCCCAAGCCCATACCTCGCGTGACGTTGGGATATTCTTAAGACATTTTGTACAAAAGGAGTCGCCACTAGCCTATTGGGGTCGGCTAGAAACCAAGCGAGGCATGGGAGTATACCTCACTTCCTACGTAACCGAGAGAATCTAAGTTCGGGGACTTGATTACACTAATTAACTAATTAGTGCCCTTTCGGTACCTAATCTTGTTCATTTTAACAAAATGATTTTTGGCAAGCAGTTTGAATTGATTTTATACTTATCCACTAACATGGGAGGTGATCATGCGGATGCGCAATCATTAAAGTAATAATCATAGCTGCCAAAATCCTAATTGCCATAAAATTAAACACATGCAATCAAACATAATTAGATATGCAAATTAAACATGCAACATAATTAATATACGAGCACATAAATGTCTAATTACTCTAAAAATGACAATACATGGCAAATCTTAATCAAGCCCCATCATTTTTGGATTTTCGAAATTTTTAATTTTTAATTAATTTAATAATTTTTTTTTTTTTAAAAAAAAAAAAATTCGAATTTTTAAGGTTTTCTGATTTTTTTTTTTTTTTTTTTGAAATTTCGGAAAATTTTTTGATTTTTTGATTTTTTGATTTTTTGATTTTTTTTTTTTGAATTTTTATCATTTTTTCGAAATTTTTGATTTTTTATAATTAATATATTTAAAAAAGAAAAAAAAAGGCGAACCGGGTCGGGTCCGGTCTAACCCGACCCGGTTCGGCCCGGTCTACAGATTCGGGTCCGGTCTTCGACCGGACCCGGGTCGGTCCAGTTGGGCAGGCGGACTGATTGGCCCGCTCGAATTGGGCCTGACCAGCAAGCCCGATCTATTCTAAGTTTTTTTTTTAAAAATGAAGCACACAAGCCCAATGTACTAAAACGGCCCAAAACGAAGCCCATTTCTCTTTTTCTATTTTCTATTTTCAGCCCTTTTTGTGTTTTCCTTTTTCCTTTTTTTTTTTTTTTTTTTTTTTTTTTTTCGAAATTTTTTCTTCAGGCTTTCTTCTTCTGCAGTTGCAACTCGCCGAGGCTCCTGCCGCTCCCTCGCCAGCCTAACGCCACCTATACCATGAGCACCGACCGCCCTATATGAGGTCGCCGAGCCACCGCCTGGCGTCGGTGGTTCTGTCCGACCGACGCCGAGCACCGCCGGCCGCTAGTCAGCCGGCGTTCCGAGAGGCGATGGGTAGACCTCGGCGAGGCGCGCGCTCCATCTCGACCCAACAGCGCGAAGGAATCTACTGAAAAGCTAGGAAAACGACAGGAACGATTCGTGACGACAATATAACCCGGAGCAACGCAAAGATAAACCAAAAATCGAACCAGTCGAGGACTGGATCCGACACTTTCAGTGAGGCATTTCGTCGAACAACTATTGGGCATTAACAAATTCAGAAGTTTATGGCTCGGCCGAGACGCGAACACGTTCTAAAAGTCTTCAATCGTGATTTATAAGGAACATGGGAGCAAAATACAGAGGTGGCGAGGGCCGGAGCTTGCGCGAACTGGCCGGCCGCGAGCTCCGGCCCGGCGTTTTCCAAAAAAACGGGGCAACGGGTTTTCAGGGGACCTACCTTGTCCGGGGAAGAGCTGCGGTGGACGATGGCACACGTACGGGACTTCGGCAACGACTCGCTGTTCCTTCGAGCTTCCGGCCTCTGGTTCGAATTCTCTCTCCGATTCTCCCGGTGCTTCGTCTCTTTTCTGCCTCTTCCTGTGTTGCTGGGCCCCGAAGATTACAGCGGCGGTCGGCAACTCACCGGCGGCAGTTGGATGTCCAGAGCTTCTCGGCTCCCTACTTGGCCAATTTTCCTTCCTTTCCCCTTGATTTTCCTCTGTGTTTCTCTCGGTATTTCCCTCTTTTTCTTGTTCCCCCCCCCCTATTTGCTGCCCTCATCCCATCTTATACTCCTATCTTTTCTTTTACTCTAGGTATTCCGAGCGAAGACCTCCTACCGCGCCAGCTGGTCGATCGATCTGCTTCCCCGACCCGCGGATCGTGCCGAAAGCCCTGCCATCCCGATCTTCTGCCTTGCCTCCTCTTTTCTTCCCGTTTCTTTCCTTTTTTGCTCCTCTTTTTCTCTGCAGGAACTTGCGCAAAGACTACGGCCGAGCCCATTGCCGGTCGGCTGCTCCCGACCCGCGGATCATGCCGCGCCCCTGCTACACCGATCCTCTGCTGCTGTTCTCGTTGCTGTGCTGCTGCTTTTTTTTTCTTTCCATCTCTAGCTCTCTGCTTTTTGCAGGTTGTGCAGGTCGTGCGAAGACTGAAGGAGGGAGAAGACCAGATGCGGGCCGGGCCAAAAAAGAAAAGAGGTTGGGCCGGCCTAGCACGCGGGAGGAAAAGAAAAGGAGAGATGGGTCGGGCCACAGCCGGATCCAGCCCGACCCGACCATATTCTTTTTCGTTCGTTTTTTTTTATTATTATTAAAGAATATTAATTAATTTTTGTGATTAATTCCTAATCTCTAATGCTACTTTAAATTAATTAACTTATGTGAAATTTAGGTGTCAACATATAGTAAGTGTCATACTTGATTGCTGGAATGCCGAGTTCGAGCAGAGCGTCGCTGTTGTGCTTGCTCGAGCAAGCCTTGTGAGCAAAGCAGCAACGCTCAGCTCACTCGAGCGAGCATCGCTGCTCTGTTTTGCTACTTTGCTCGCTCAAGCGAGCATGGCGAGCAGAGTAGCGACGCTTTGCTCACTCGAGTGAGTGTCGGTGATGTGCTCGCTCAAGCGAGCATTGCGAGCAGAGCAGCAACGCTTGGCTCGAGCATCGCTGCTCTGCTTTGCTCACTCGGGCGAGCAGAGCTGCTGTGATTGCGTCGCTGTTGTGCTCGTCCTCCATCACTGACGATATCAATATTGATTGACTAATCTGTGCCCACTCTTGAAAAATGACTCAAAAAGATATCCAAGCGATAATTTATTCTTGTAATTTTCGAGCACAAGCAAAAAAGTTTCAGAGCTTCAAAAGGCCATCTTAGATTTCTGTTCAAACATGATTCTTGATTTTTATGCTAAATGTTTAATTCCATGATTTGTTTGATGTGAACAACAGAAGTAGTTGTTTCATATTTGAGCCGGTTCTTCATTTCGCGAAGATAATGATGCTCTGGAAATAAAGAGGATTCAATTTTTCTGTATCTTTTGTATATCTTGCTTGCTCAAATGCCTTGTTACTACTTTGCGGAATCAATTTGCTCTCTACCTCCTCAAATTTTACTAAAATTGGTGGCGCTCTGCTCGCTTGAGCGAGCGATCCGACGGTAAATTTCTTTGGACTATGCTGAGGAATTATGAGCTCATCCAAAATCACCATGAGAGCTATCTCTTTTGATAGAGAGGACTATAGTTGAGAAATTTAGAAAGGAAACACTGAAGGACTGGAGCCACTTTTAAGAACTTCTTTCTGTGTGTGAAGGTAAGAAGCAATCTTGGAATTGCTATAATTGTGATAAGACCTGCCATAAAAAAATTGTCTTGAATATGTTCGAGAACCGCATAACTTGCTGAGCGCAGGAAAATTGCAGTACCAAACTCAATCAGATTTGAGCTGCAACTTACCTATGTTGTCCTCAAGTGGTTCATAAAGTAAGCAACCACTTTATCAGTCTCAAGACATCCTGCAAGAAGATATTAGATGAGCAAAGATTAATGATTCTATAGTATATAATTTGAACAAGCGAGGTTTTCATTGCAATTGATGGTTGTTTGGTCGTACTTATTTTTCTTTTTTGGCATATGCAGGTACATCTGTTTGATCATATGGATGAAAGGACACTTGATGCGATTTGTGAAAGGCTCAAACCCACCTTGTGCACTGAAGGAATGTTCTTAGTTCGTGAAGGTGACCCGGTCAATGAGATGCTCTTCATCATCCGAGGCCACCTCGACTCTTACACTACCAATGGGGGCCGCACCGGGTTCTTCAACTCGTGCCGCATCAGTCCGGGAGATTTATGTGGTGAAGAATATCTCACATGGGCCCTGGACCCAAGCCCCTAGCATTATCTTACCATCATTGATCCACTCGGTCAAAACCCTCTCCAAAGTGGAGGCTTTCGCGCTAAGGGCAGATGACTTGAAATTTGTGGCGTCGCTCAGTCAAACATGTCAATGTGATGAAGTTGAACAACAATGAACTATATTACTTGATTATTGTGATGTCATGTATGAAATGGTCTATGTAGAGATCTATAAAGACATTCTTCTTTTTGCAGGCTCTTATTGTACAAACTTTACTTACAAAATTTTCTTCCAAGTATGCACATATGACCATATTCAAAATGTTTGTCTTCACTCACCATGAACAAAATTAAATTGATGAGCATTTCATGAGAATGAGAATTCAATACCAAGTTTACACTTTAGTAAAAAAAAAACCCTTTTTGATAAATTTGGAATATAAATTTTTTACAGTTACTAAACGTGTTTATGTTCTTTTTCTATTCCAGAAATAAAAATTGTGTACAATTACCAAATATGTTTATGCTATTTTTCTATTCTAGGAACAAAAATTTTGTGCAGTTATCAAACGCGTTCTTTTGTTCAAAAATTGTTTCTTGGAATAGAAATAGTTTTTTCTATTTATGTTCCTTAGAACAATTTTTGAACAGAAACACAAACAAACGCACCCTAAAATTATGTGTCATCCTTATCATATCAAAAAGGTTAGAATTGTCTGCTTGGGAGGCACCAACAACATAAGTTACTTTTTCTGCCTATTTTCCCTTCCTCATCCATTTTGCGGATGTGGTGCTGACCGTTATGAAGTGATTTATGGGGCAGAATGCTTCCGCATTGCCTGTTTGCATTTGATGCCTATGACGCTTATTGATCTAGGGTGGCTAGACTACTACTGCGAGATATGGAGATTGGACACTCATAGTTCTGCTGTAGTTTATATGGAGCACTTTCTCCTATTTGGCAGATGGATGAAATCATGCAGTTGTCACATTTATTAAGAGTTCCTGTTTATTTTCATCTTTTAGCAGTTGTTTTGTTTTCTTTAGCCAAGACTTGTGTTTGAGGAACATGAAAATGTGGAAACACAATTAATTCCACTCCGAAATCCGTTTATAGTTTCCATCTATTAGAGAATAACGACTAGATTTTACAATTGAATTATCTAGCCTGACAAAAAGAATTTAATGGAAGATTCCATGTTGCCCGTAATACTAAGTTGATTATTACTAGATTCTTGTGAAGGGCATGATACTAGATTATGAAAGGCCGACTCCTCCTTAGTAAGACATCAGTACCAAATTAGCATCTTCTCTTGAGGCATAGAGTTGAGTGCGAATAGTGATTTCTCATGTGAATAACAATCAAGAATCTGTTTGTCTAATCAACATCTGACCTCACAAAGCGAGATTCCTATTAACTCTATTGCTTTTCTTCGCAGTTTTTCTTGTTGCAATTGTCGAAACCTATCTTTTTCCACTTGGAGAGGAAAAGATATATGTTTAGGATATTGCCTTAAGGCGTGCCTAAAGCACTCAATTAGGCGTAGGCTCTCTGAATCCTTTACCCTGTGCGTCATCGGAATGATTGATGATAGGTCAAATTGACTTTATGAGGGTTTTCAAATAAGAAAGCGCCACTAGCTTACTAAGTGAGATATATGAGTATGCCTCACTTCCTACGTAACTAGAAAATCTAGAGTCATGATCTTAATTACAATAATTATCCAATTAGTGCCATTTTGGTCACATAATAATTGAAGTGGAAATGCACAAACAGTTACTTATCATTTATTCTTAAGATTATTCAACCTTATTGTAAAGCCTTAAGAGCTTATTTAATTTTGGGTAAAAAAAAAAAAAAAATGTCACAGTTTCCACACATTTTAAAAGAAAGTTACTCAAAATATAATTTCTAGTCCTTTTATTCTAATTTTTAGGAAAATTTTAAAAAAAAAATCATATTTTTTGGAAAAAGGGACCCGGGCCGTGCCCTAGGGCCCGGTCCGAACAATGGGCTGCAGCTGGTCTCAAGAAGCTGGACTCATGGACACAATCGGGCCTCTCGCATCAGGCCCTCTCCAATAGTCTAGAGCCAACCAAGCCCAAATTCTACAAGGCTGAAGCTCAACCCAAATTTGCTAAAGCCTAATCTAGCCCAAACCTAATACACTCAGCCCGCTTCCAATTAAGAAAATGCTCACACTTGCTTTCCCCATTTTTTCTCTCGCTAATCTCTCCTTTTACACAAACCGCTCACAGGGCCATTCCCAGAACCAACGCAAAATCCCCTCTTCCCAGTGGACCGGGAATATCTGCTACTTCAACTTCAAGCACTAAAAGAATTCAAGCTTAATTAAAATAACTCAGGCACCATCACAGGCCGGGTCCAGCCATTACACGGCTATCACCCGTGGCCACCGCCACAGCCACAGCCACAGCCACCGCCACCCTTCATCTTCGCCAGCCATCAGCGTGAACCGGCGACACTGGCTAAACCCCCCATCCCCGGCAACTTCCTGATCCTTGCCGAATCGTGGCCATCATCGACAGCCACCGCCATTCACCAAAATGCCACCAAGCCCGGTTCACCCTGTGAATGGAGCAATGATATTTGCGGTACATGTGGCTGTAAACTCGGATCACAACAAAGATGAACACGAAGAGAAAAAGAGAAACGGATGATGCAAGAAAAAAGTACATTCAATTCAGACTTCGGAACTCAATTACACGTGACCTAATCTAGCCCATAGTGCACTCGAGTTAGACAACAAGAGGAAGCTCACTCGCGCCGGTTTTTATAGGCATTTGTCAAACAGGTTGTGAACGTGGACTGAGGAAGAGGTATGAGCCATTTCGGGACCCGAACATCATAACCAGACTCGAGAGAATCACTCAGTGGATGCTCGAAATGAACAAAAAACGGCTCAATCGGACTCGGCGCGAACATAAATTGAAGACACCGACTTTCGGCTCACGCTTAACCCAAGACAGGGCACGGCAAGGATTTGAAGAGGAGAAGAAGAAGAAGAAGAAGCAGAAGAACCAGACCACTTTCTTCACTCTAGACTCTTGTTTCGTTTTTCGTGAAATTATGTCCTTTTCTAAGGGAGAGAGGGGGAGGGAGAGAGAGAGTCAGGGATCCAGAGAAAGAGCCAGCCCTCTCCTTTGTCTTTTCCTTTCTCTGTCTGAGGTCGCGGCCTAGATCCCAACGCTGAGGCCGTCGTCGTCAGCACTCGGAAAATAATACAATGATATAGCATTTGTACTCTTTATACCGCACCATTGGTGCATGTCTCTTTAAAAAAATAAAAGCAAATTTCCTAGTTAAACGAAGGAAAATGTTTTCAGTTCATTTTAAGGTTTAATCAAATATCCAAAAATATTATCATTTTTTTAAAAAATGATTTCTTGTTAACACTTAAATTTGGCCCTCTATTTAGGGTTTAATTATTAGAGATTATTATTATTATTATTATTATTATTATTATTATTATGCCAAGATCCGCCTGGCTTACGCCGGGCAACCCACGGCTCATAGAGTACGTGGTGCACCCCGAACCAAGCGTCAATACCTAAAAGGAAGTTAGCACAGGATCCTACCACCATAACTCCCCACTTAAGACATGTTAGCAGCTGCGGAGTTTCGATCTTGAAATCTCTACGATGTAGTGTCCAAAGCCGAATCAACCCAGCTATCCACCGGTGGGTATTAGAGATTAATTTTAGTCCCTAAAAAAATCATTAAAATTACACAGCATATAAACATTGGGAGCATTTGCATTAATAGAATTTATAGAAAATATAAAAATAAACATAAAAAGAAGTTAATTAAAAGAATTAAAAAAATTAATTGTTATAAAAAAGAAAAAAAGGGGAGACGGTGTCTTCCAGGCCGGGCCTACTCCCTTCCTTCTCTTTTCTTGTCCTCCGCGCGGGCCGCCCCCATCATCCTTTCTCCCAGGCCCAGCTCGCGTGCTGCTCTTCTTCCCCTTCAAGCCTCATCCACGCTTCTACAAAAAGGCAAGGTACAAACCAGAGGGGGCAATGGATCGCGAGGAGGGCAGGTGGGGGCGTAATCCATGGGTCGGGGTCAGGCCGGCTGGCAAACTGGCGATGGCAGAAGCCGTGCACGCTTGCCGATTGCCCTTAAAAGCGAGGGGACTCTCTCGTTTGAAAAAGGAGAAGCTCAAGAGGAGAGAGGGGAGCTCGGCCTAGCGGAGAGACGGTACTGAACCTTCGAAGAACAGACTCGGTAAGCTCCCTCTTCCTCCGTACGTACCCTATTTTAAGCTCCAGTCCCGTCGGTTCCCCGTTGAATTGCTGCTGTTCTGGTTCGTTAGCGCACGTCAATCGTTCGATAACAGGTTTCAATAATGAACCCAAGTCGAATCCCTAAAACCAAAGATTAGATCTTCGTTATCTACCTGATTGTTTTAATATTGTTGGTCCGACATTGACATCGGTAATTTCTTTGATTTTTGGTGGCATATCTCGCATCGTTTGAGCTGGCCCTTGTGTGTGCACTCCTCCGCCGGTAAATCCATACCTCGCCGGAGGAGCCCGCAGTTAGAGGCCGCTATAGTCAGTCCTTTTTTTTTTTTGTCTTGGCATGCGTATATATGTCTGCTTTGTTTCTAAGACATTTGTGTTTTTTTTTTTTTTTTATATGTATATCTCTAGTGAGCTTAATGTCGCCGGAAAGAGTTCGGCATTAGCCAGAGTAGTGGCCGGCAAAGATGGCTTGGTGACGGTCGGTGACGACGTTGGGTGTTGTCGTCAATTTGTTTAGAGTTCTGTCATGGGACCGTGCGGTGAAATTCTAGTGTGTAGTTTATCGGTGGGAGGCTTCGGCAAAGGACGTTGCCCGGGAGTTGATGCAAAGAAGAAGACGACGTGCAGGAGGAACGAAATTTAAAAAGAAAAATGAAATAACAATATAAAAATTCGGAAATTTTAAAAAAATTCATGAAAAATTCAGAAAGTTAAAAAAAAAAATGGAAAAATCAGAAATCTTTGGAAAAATCTAAAAATATAGCATTTCGAGTAGTTTTCTCTTAAAAAGTGAAAAAATCTTTAAAAGATTGAAACCCAATTGAATAAACATATAGGGTTTCAATTTGGATGCCCTTTTTTTTTTTAAAAGAGATGCTGCAAAGTTGCTACTTGATTGCACAATTTCAATATATCAATTGTTATTTTCTTAGAATAGTTAGGATGGACCTTAAAGTCTTCAAGAGGCTACCTTGACACTTTGATTGGCAAATAATCAAGTTTAGGTAACGAAAGGGCTCTAATTAAATAGTTAGGGTATTTAAAAAAAAAAAAATTAGTTAGGGTAATCAAGTCCCCGATTCCGAAACCTCTTGTTGCACATGTATCAAGATGACACTCTTGTGACTTGATTAGGATTTCTAGCAAACCCTTAACAATGGTTAGTGGCAACTCCTTGTGAACACATAGATTAGGAAAACCAATGTTCTACAAGGTATGGACTTGGGATAACCCACACTTTATAAGCAAGTATCTCTAAAACTATTTCCCTCTCTAGAGAGGGGTAGGTTGCGAGACTTCTGGAAGATTTTTTTTTATTATTTAGAAATATCATATTTTCCATGAAATAAATGAAGCCTTGCGAAGTATCTATTTTGTGAAAAACTTTATGATAAAAGAAATTTTTTTCAAGAAATCATTTTCCAACAAAATATTTTCCCCTTTTTAGGTTAAGTAATTCATTTCCTAACTTTAAACATGCATATTTTCTTTAATCGTAAATTAATTTTCTTTGATTGATCATTTTTAGTAAATCAAACTTGTGAAAGTCTAGAAAACTAATTTGTGAAAAAAAAAATCACTCAAACAAATATACCCATATGTTTGATTATGAAAATTTCATAATAAAGGAAAATACTTTTCAGAAAATACTTTTCAATAATATGTTTTCCCCTTTTTAAGGTTACAGAGTTCATTTTCTTAATTTTAAGCATGCATATCTTCTTTGACTATTTATGGTTTTTCATTGATTGGCCATTTTCAATAAGCCAAATGCATAAAAGTTCAAAAAATTAATTCGTCGAAAATTCTTTCACTCAAATAAACACACCCCTTAGTAATTATATAAGTTCCTTATTAGAGAGTTCTTACTAACAATGTGAATTGTATAATAATTTGATGAACCACGAGAGTTTGAAGATTGGGACTAGAAGTAGAGTGGCCTTCCGGGTGGAATGGTTTGTTCAAGTGACCAGTTAATGTCACTTTGTGTTGCTCTTTTAGAGGCGGCAACTTAGATGTTCATGGAAGGTTACTAACTACATGGCAGATTTCACTTTATGTTAATGTCACTTTGATGAGTCGACTATTACTAGATTTGAGTGGATGGCCTAGTAAAAGGTTCTAAAGGAGGCAAACTCTTTTCAAATAATGACACAAATGGCCCACGAACTTTGCTTTAATATATAATGTGGTCTGTAAACTTTTCATTTATTTAATGTGGTCCTTCAACTATTGATAAGCCAAACACTTTTTTATGACGTAAATTAATATATGCTGATTTGAATTTCTAAAAGTGATGAGTCGGCGTGTCCATTTTTTTTTTATTTAATTTTTAAAAGAAAAAATTTAAGGCATTAACATGTCATTCATTACTTGATGACATAAATTATCATATCATGATATGAGATGAATATCTCACTTGAATAATGCATGTGAAACTTTTTTCCCGCCATTCAAACTTAACAAATTGGAAAATACATTAGCTAATACCATTAATTTGAACTAATGGAAGGACAGCATTGAACTTTTTCATTTAGTCTAGGGATAAAGTTGAACACATACTAATAGTTTAGGGTCACATTGAACTAATTAAAAATATTAGAATGATATTGTACATTCTATTAAAGTTCACGTAATATTTGTGTGATTTTCGCAACCCCTCCTCAAGCATGACATGAGTACCGAATTAGCATCTTCTCCTTAGGCTTCTAAAATTTTATGCAGCTAGTGCTTTCTCATATAAATAGCAAACTAGGTTCTATTTGTTTGATTGACATCTAATCTCATAGAGTGAGGTTGCTCAGACTTTTTTCTACTTCTCTAATCAATCTCTTGTTGCAATAGAATATTGAAGAGATTTTTTCTTTTTTTTTTTTTTTTTGTGTGTTAATATTCTTGTTTGACTTATGTTATGTGGTAGCTTGTCCTTTTGATTACTTTCTGATTCGTGATGCTAGCATAGAGTTAATTTCACTTTTCTTGCATGGGGTGGAATGAAGTGCAAAATCATTTTCACCCGAGGCACAATAGATAAGTGTATAGCAATGATATCACTTAAGCAATTGGGTATCAAACTAACTATAATTTTGGATATAGATGGGCAATAAATGCAATGTGTAATGAAAGCAAGAATGCTTGATTGGTTTTTTTACTAATGCATGTGAGAGTTGTGCTAAAGAGAAGCTCCATATCGAAAAATTAGTACAGTGTTGAGCGGTTGATATATCATAAATGACCCATAATTCATTAGCTTAAGTTTCTAAGTGAAGGTAGGTTTAATTAGATATATTGATGAGCTCTTGTTTTGGGCTCCCTCTTGGTAATCTCCCTCGTTGAAGTTATTAGGCTTATGTTATGTAATCCCAACAAATAGTATTAGAGTTGATGGTAGATTGGCAGCCCTCCAATTTGTTCCGATGTTTGATGAATATCTCAAGAAAGAAATCTCATGATCGATGCTTATTTTGAGGAAAAATTGTCATCACAATTAGTCTTGCAAGAAGAGATCATGGACAGTTGATCTAGTAATACGAGTCTAGCGAGAAGACAATTAGTTTGGCGAGAATAGACCATGGACAGTTGGTCTGGTAATGTGAGTCTCGCAAGAAGAGACCATGGATAGTTGGTCACATTAAAGTGACTTGGAAATTCAAGTTGAGATAAAATGATGCAATATATATAGCTACATTAAAGGGGGAGGGGGAGGGGGCATACTCAACACTGGAGCTCACACATGAGAGAATGATTGTAACGTGTGAGTTGTGTTAAAGAGAAGTCCCTCATCAAAGAATTGGTATGGTGTTGAGTAATGAATATATTATAGTTAACCTATAACTTATTGACTTAAACTTTTGAGTGAAAGTAAGTCCAATTAGATATGTTAACGGACTTGAACTATTATAAAGAAGTCCCATGTCAAAGAATTGGTATGATGTTGAGCAATTAATATATTATTTTTTTTTGCCAATAATTCATTAGCTTAAGTTTTTAATTGAATGTAAGTCTAATTGATTATGTTGATAGGTTTAGATTTGGATTGCCTCTTAGTAATCTCCTAGGTAAAGGGTATCGGGTTTTTGCTGCGCTCTTCTAACAAAAGTAACTAGTTAGGGTGGATGGGCGGTGGAGTGCGAGAGGGTGAGGCATGATGTTCTATTTATTAGTCGCATACACATTGACTACCTACTCATGGTTGCAGTCGGACTCTCTTGGTGTATGTTCTAGGAAGTTGGGTTGTTTCCCTTGGGATGTGTTCAATTTGCACGTGGAGTCTTCAAAACCACATTTTGGGGTTGGACTAGTAGTAATGTTGCTGGCTGTGTGAATCTACGCTCTTTCTTCCAACACATTACAATAAATTATTATTTTTTTGGTAGATTGAACGATTGATTGGTTGATATTGACATGTTGAAATTCTCCTTATTCAACCGCAACGTGGTATGTTGACGAATGTGAAGCAAGCGACTTCACCAGACGTATTTTGTACGTTGGCCCCTAGCTTTTGTCTCTCTAGTTTGTTTTATATTGCACGCGGGTGAACTTTAAATTATTGCTGGGATACAAGAGGATTTGAAATGGGCGAGTCTTTGTCCGCCGCTAAAGCCTCCCTCCATTAGCTGTTCGCATGTGAAGCTTCCTGATGCACGTGTCGTTTAAGCCATTTCGTCTGCCTAAAACGATGCAAAACTGCGAATCCCTGTTGTTCTGAACACGAATTACGTCAAGCCATGAGCCGAGGTTTTGAAGGCAAAACCATGAAGCGAGACCAGCGAAGATGGCCATTCGTTGAAGTGATTGATGTCTGAGACTTTTTAGGGTGCTCGTGGGTCCATGAAGGACTCTCATTTGTCTTCAAGCAGTTTCGCTTTAGAAAAAGGGAGTGTCACTGTTCTCATCTGTGAAAGGACGTGGCGAATAAGGGATGGTGGACACGGAGTGGAAGTGGAAAGCTGAGAAATTTTCCGTCGTATCAGGGACCCACTTCTGTGTCCTGTACCCCCACGACACCCCAATTAGGGGTGTGCATTGGACCCGGGAACCGCCCGGACCGCCCGGAACCGGACCGGAACCGCCCGGAACCGGCGGTTCTTGAGGGAACCGGTCAGGTTCCCGGGTCCCGGTGTTGAGGCAGGTGAAGCCAGGTCAGGTTCCGATTCCGTGGGCGGATCCGCCCGCCCCACCCGGACCGGGCCGTCTTATTTATAATTAAAAAAAAAAAAAAAAAAAAAAAAGTCGCGAACAAAGCCCCTGCCCCTAATTCGCGAAGCCCTAATCGCGTTTCTTCTTCTTCAACCTCCACTCTCTCTGTAACTTCCTTTCCTTCTCTTCATCTTCGATTCCATGGTCCCATCGGGTTTTCCTTCTCTTCGTCTTCGATTCCACGGTCCCACGGTCCACCCCGAGTATCCACGCCGCCGCCGCTGCTCCTCCTCCGCCCCGCCCCGCCCCCGTCGCGCCGGTCACCACTCGCCAGCGGCCAACCGCTGCTCCTCCGCCTCTGCAAGAACACTTGACCGAGCCGGCGAGCCCCTTTTCCGTCACTCAACAAGGTAAGAAGCCCTAATTTGCTTCTCATCTCTTGATTCTCTTCCGATTTCTTCCTCAGTTTTTGATTATCTCTCTGTTTCTTCCTCAATCTCTTCTCCTCGTCTTCGATTCCTCACCAAGCATTCACACCGCCGCCGCTGCTCCTCCTCCGCCACTGTCCGCCCCCCGTCGCGCCTTTAGTCTCTCTCTCTCTTCGCGGGAGTGCGTGGGTGGGATGCGAAGGATCTTGATCGAGATGGAATAAAGTGAAAAGAAAGAAAAATTTTACGTTTTCATGTTCGTAGTGTGGGTATACGGGCTTTATCTTGGCAAAGGTTTTATCTTTTTGAGTTTTGGGTATGTGGGTTGCCACTGATCTTGGAATTTTAGAGCTCAAAACTTCCGGACCGGCGGTCCGGGAAACCAAAATTGTTTTGCTCTTGAAAATCAGAATTTTTGGCGTCAAAATCGGTTCCATGGATCCAGGGAGCCGGACCGGACCGGCGGTCCGGTTCGGTGGATCCACCCAACAAACAGGTGGATCCCGGTTCCGATTTTTCGGAACCGGTCCTTAGCGGGCGGTTCCCGGTTCTAGGTCGGGAACCGCCCGCCCGGACCATGCACACCCCTAACCCCAATGCAAGGAAAAACACCACAAAAATCAAGAAAAGGGTTTGCGGAGAGACAGCCCACATCCTTTCGGCCTGATCCATTGAAGCCCGATGATTGGTTCCATTCTAGCATATGCCTGGGGATGAGAGACTATCTAATTTAGACGGTTTGGAGAAATCCAGTAGAGTTTCAAACCTAAGGTGGCTGCACCAAATTGAATTGGCTAAGCCACCAGCTTCGATCATTCTCTTTACGGATTCTCTCTTTTTTCTTTCCCTCTCCAAAATTAGAGAGAACTACAATTTACTCATCTTGTATTTTTATTGATGACAGTTCGCATCTTTTTTTTATTATATTAGTTTACTCATCTTACATTATTTTATATTAATTTCTAATGCGATTCTTTTTTTACATAAATATTGGTCTAATCATATAAACTGTCATCAATATATATATATATATGCACATGCAATAATATAGAGTCAACAATATGACAAATTAATTGATGCTTGATAACGAAAGCATAGGATCGCACAAATTGACAGAGTTAGGAGACGTGCTCACCTTCCCCAGTTTTCCCTTTTCAATAATTTTGTATTTTTTGTTAATATTTTTTTAACATACCATAGGGTTTTTCCTTATATTCTAGCCATATTGAAATAATAAACTTCTCCTTTAGATATGGTCTTCAAGCTTACTGGAGTCGAATTGAGTAAACTCGAGCCCTACCCCATCATACTGGGCTTAATAAATAAATAAGCTTGCTCCTACCCAAAGGAACTCTTCCGACCTATTTGACTTGAGTGATCTTGGGTGGGTACATAGGGTTTTAGGCCCATGATAAGACCAATTCTTCCTGTGTAGGCCATGTTAGCAACACGGCAACAAGTTAACAACTATTTTTAGCATACTTTGGTTCAGCAGAAGCATAAAATTTAAGGGAAATTAAAACGTGGGCATTTCTTAGGCTAAGGAATGAATCAACAAATGTGAACATCAAGAGACGTGATCTAGAGATGACCTCTTAAAGCATGTCCATGAGCAGTTTCTCAAATGAATGCAATGACGTCTGAAATGAGGATATTCCTCTCTTTTTATCGGAATCAAATCTAAGTCAAACAGCCAAGATTCAAGCCCAACTGCAAGTGGCAAACACATCTAAAAAGTCAAGAAAACATCATTCTCAAAAGCTGTGTAGGGATTGATTCAGATTTCTAAAGACGTGGCATGCCACGCCCACTAAACCAAATTAGGGTCTCCGATAATTGATGGTTTTTGTACGTTCAAGTTCCTTTTAACACACTCGATTTGAGCTTCCAATTCTAGTGACCCTACTGAAGAACACTTTTCACACTGGGAGAAGTCCACTCTTGAGAATTCACCTAATTCCCCGCACCATCTCAGTTTTTTTTTTTGGTCATACACTATGTCAGGTTCACGTCTTCGACTTCTCCTAATTTTCTCTAGTTTTTTATTTTTTTGGGTAAATTCTTTAGTACTTTCAGTTCTCATTTGGTTCACTTTGAAATTAAATTAGTCAAAGAATGAGAATCCTAAAATATTATCTGGATTCTATCTTGCAAACATCGGGGTAGTATGATTTTTATCCCTTGAGTTACTCATTTTTAATGAGAGAAACCAAACCAATAAGGTGTCAATTGATCCATTCACTTTGGTGTCTTTGTCCTATATTCGCGATTAAATAATGTTGAACAAACTTAAAGATATTGCTACAATTCTACGTACACTTTCCGTTCAAAAGGGGTTCTGTTTTTCCGTTCTTTATTAGAGGGAACTCTTTTTTCTAGGGTCAAACACGATATGCACTGATATTTGGTCAATATGACTAATCTCATAAAGAGAAATATTTTTTAAAATTTTCAGGAACAATGGACTTACATGTAGCCAATTTGAATTCCTAAGAAAAGTTTAGATACTCATTGGAATTACATGAGCTTGACGTCAGCCAAAAACTAATTATACACTTCAAGATGTGGTTGTTAGAGATCGGTAATTATACAAATTTTTTGATGAAGGGTTTCTCAGAAATTGGTAGCTCTAAAATCACCCAAAAAGAAAATATAATTTTTTAGCCTAAAATTTTTAAGCAGTTATTTATTACGACACTTACCAAGCTAAGATGAAAATACGTGTCAATAGAATTGTGTCGTGACATGCTCTTGACCGTAAAGAAAGCCATCAAGAGAGCAATCTAAGAGCATGAGCCCTTTTTCTCTGAATTTCAAGAACAAACGAAATAATTTACATCAGTTTTCATACACATCTTCCTTCCATTGTCATCTTGAAGTGTTTTTTCTGTCCTTTCAAGAAAATAAAATAAAATAAAATAAAAATATTAGGTACCAAAAGTGTACTAATTGATTAATTAGTGTAATCAAGTCACCGACACTAGGAGAATGAAGGGTTACTAATTACCTGACTGAACCACCTTGAGTTCTCCTCTGCTAGTACTTTCTAGTCCATGCTTAATCATGGGTCATAAGCTCGTCATTTAGGCAATACCCCTAAACATATTCCCTCTCTCGAGGGGTAGGTTGCAACGATTAAGTTTTGTGTATTTGATTGACAGTTGACCCCACATACTGAAATTGCTCAGAGCTCTATTTGCTTTTCTAATCAATCTCTTGTTGCAATAGAATGTTGAAAAAAATTTATTCTGTTTTTGTTTTTTTTTTTTTTTTTTTTTTTTTTTTTTTTTTGCAAACGTATTATTATTCTTGTTTGGCTTTTGTTATGTGGTAGCTTGTCCTTTTGATTACTTTTTGATTTATGAAGCTAGCATAGAGTTAATTTCACTTTTCTTACTTGAGGTGGAATGAAGTGCAGAATCATTTTCGTCCGAGGCACAATAGATAAGTGAGTAACAATGATACCGTGTAAGCAATCAGGTCTTGCTACTGACTATAATTTCGGATATAGAATGGCAACAACTTCAACGTGTGATGAAAGCAAGAACGCTTGATTGGGTTTTTACCCTGTTACTAGGCCCTAAAATATCAACAATGCGTGATGTCCTTTCTCCAGTGGACGATTATCTTCGGGGTGTTCATGAACTCTCTTTTTCTTTGTTAAAGTGGAAAGGGGTGCTTGTGGAGGACCATCCTTCCAATAGTTGATGGAAGCTCAACAAGGAGTGGGAGGCGACTTTAATTTCAGGTGGTGCTTGAGTAGAAAAAATGAACAACATCATGGCCAAGCGGAAGATTGTTTTACCCAAAGCAAGAGCACATTGGCGAGTAGCCCCTACCTAAGACTTTTGCTTTGACTTTTTCCCTCTTGGATATGTTACTACCGACACTATCTTGCATAAATATTTTCATAGCTGAAGCTCTTCTGAGGAAAATGCACATCATCATGGCAAAGCGGAAGATTGTTTACTCAACGCAAGAGCACATTAGCGAGTCACCCTGTCTAAGACTTTTCCTTTGCATTTTTTCCCTCCTTTTGGATATGTTGCTGCCGATACTATCGTGTAAAAATATTTCGTGCCTGAAGCACTTGCGAGGAAAATGAACATCATCATGGCTAAGCAGAGGATTGTTTACTCAAAGCAACAGCAGATCAGCCAAGTAGCCCCATTTTAGACTTTTGCGTTGCCTTTTTTCCCACCTTTTGGATATGTTACTGCCGATACTATCGTGTAAAAATATTTCATAGCTGAAGCACTTCTGAGGAAAGGTCATTTTGTGACACAGCTAAATGTTAAAGTTGCTTTTGTGGGTAAGTTTGTCGAGTGACGTATAAGTAGTAACCTAATGCTTGAATTCAGGTGGTTTGCCGCTCATATCACGTCAGAGCTTACTTGTTACAATCATTTAGTATATTAGTGGACAGCAACTCTTTTGGAGGCTCCTTTCAAATCTCCCATCTATGATCCGCCCAATTATGCAGATTATATGTCAAGTTTGTCAATGCCTAGTGATGCTCCAGGACCACGACTATAAAGGTAGCTGGATCATATTCATAATTCCATTGCATTTTTCAGTGGATTGGATGTTTGATATCCTTTACAGGTACATTTTCATGTTGATCTCTCTCTCTCTCTCTCTCTCTCTCTCTCTCTAACACACACAAATCTCACGTTCATCTCTGAACTGGTTGGATTCAGTTGTTAATTATGAATAGTTCTGTGATTCGATGGCTGTTGTTTGTTACTGGGCAATCAACTAGTACCATGTTTGTAACGGAATGAAATTAAAAATAACTAGTTAAGACAGGGTGAATGGGCATTGGAGTGCGAGAGGTGCGAGGCATGATATTCCATTTATCGCGTACACGTTGATCGCCTATTCATGAGTGCAGCTGGACTCTCTTGATGTGTGTTCTAGGAAGCTGGGTTGTTCACTTTGCCAGTGGAGACTTCAAAACCACCCTTTTGGATTGGATTACTGGCAATGTTGCTGGCTGTGTGAATCTAAGCTGTTTCTTCCAACACGTTACAATTCTTTTTTTTTTTGTAGATCGAACGAATCATAGATTGATATTGACGCTTTGAAATTCTCCTTATTCAACAATAACGTCGTAAGTCAGCGAATGTGAAGCAAGCGGCTTCACCTTGCATTGGCCTGCAACATTTGTCTCTCTGGTTTGGTTTATATTTTCATCTCAAGTGGGCGATCTCCAAAATATTGCAGGGATACAAAAGCATTTGAAATGGGCGAGTCTATACATGCGGCTAAAGTCCCCCCTCCATTAGCTGTTCACATGTGAAGTTTCCTGATCACATGTCGTTGACAACTTTTTAGTCTGCCTAAAACGATGCAAAATTGTGAGTCCCTGTTGTCTTGAACACGAGTTACATCGAGCCTTAAGCCGAGGTTTTGAAGGCAAAACCCATGAATGCGAGAACAGCGAACTGGGTCATTCATTGAAGTGACTGATGTCAGAGACTTTTGGGGTGTTCCTGGGGTCTATGAAGGGTAGGGCTCATTTCACTTCAAGCAGTTTCGCTTTAGAAAAAGCGGGGTTTCAATGTTCTCATCCGGAAAAGGACGTGAAAAATAGGGATGGCGAACGCGGAGTCAAAGCGAAAAAGCCGAGAAATTTTCCTATAAGGGACCAGCTTATTAGACGGTTTGGAGAAATCCACGCAAAAAGAGTAGAGCTTCGAAATTTAAACATAAAAGTTGATCGGGATCCGTATCAGATGAACAATGAGATTAATTGGTTAGGCACTCCCTCATTATGGCTAAGCTAGGATCATCACCCAATGTGGCTGCACCAAATCGGATTGGCTAAGTCACTGGCTTCAATCATTTTCTTTTCGGATTCTCTTTTTCTTCCCTCCCCAAAATTAGAAAGAATTACAATTAACTCATCTTGTATATTTGTTGATGACAATTCGCATCGTTCTCTATTAGTTTACTCACATTACGTTATTTTATATTAATTTCTAATGTGATTCTTTTCTTGCATAAACTATGGTCTGATTATTCAAACTGTCCTCATAAACAAAATAGTACATGCAATAGTGCAGAGTCAAAAATGTAATAAACTAAATTGATGGTTGATAACAAAAGCATAGGATCGCACAAATTGACAGAGTTAGGAGAGGTGCTTACCTTCCTATTTTTCCTTTTTCAATAGTTTTGTATCTTTTGTTCAAAGTATTTAACATACCATGGGTCTTCACAGAAATTTTTGTTTTCCTTTTGGTATAATATAACCTAGCCATATTGAAATAATAAACTTCTCCTTTAGAGATGATCATCAAGTATACTGGTGTCAAACAGGGTAAACTCGAGCCCTACCCCATCATACCGGGCTTAATTAGTAAATAACCTTGCTCCTACCCAAAGGAGTTCTTTCCAACCTATCGGACTCACGTGATCTTGGGTGTAAAGATAGGCTTTTAGCCCCGTGATAAGAAATATTCTCACTGTGTAGGCAATGTTAGCAGCACGCCAACAAGTTAACAACGATTTTTAGCATACTTCGGCTCAGTGGGAGGATAAAATTGAAGGGAAATTAATAAGTGAGTATTTCTTAGGCTAAGGAGTGAATCAAGAAATATGAACATCAAGAGACATGATATAAGGATGGATTTTCGGTAACATATTCTTCCAAAAGTATGTCCATGTACAGTTTCCCAAATGAATGCAATGACGTCTGAAATGAAGATGTTCCTGTCTTTTGTCGGAACCAAATCTAAGTTAGCGAATCAGCCAAAATTTATTTAGCACCAAAAAAAAAAAAAAAAAAATCAGCCAAAATTCAACCCCAACCACATGTGGCAAACACATCTAAAACGGCGAGAAAATATCGTCCTTAAAAGCTGTGTAGGGATTGATCCAGATTTCAAAAGTCGGGGCACGCCACGCCCCACTAAGCCAACTTGGGTCTTCGATAATTGATGGGTTTCGTACGTTTTAAATTATTTTAACACATTCGATTTGAGCATATTGTACGAGTGGGCCCACTCAAGAGCATTTTCACATTGGCAAAAGACCACTCTTGAGAATTCACCTGGTTCCTCGTATCGTCTCAGGTCGAATTCTCCTAATTCCTCTACTACTTTCAGTTCTCATTTGATTCACTTTGAAATTAAATTAGTCGAAGAATGAGAATCGACTAATACACATGTCTTTCTTAACTAAATTTTACGTAACTTATTGACTGGAGCAAACTAGCACCAGCCTCGATGCCTCGAGTAAATTACACTTTTCTGCTAACAATAATTTATCCTCCACGAGTCGGCTATAACGTGTGATTGATGAAGATGACCGGTAAATGCGGTAGAAGGTTGAAACATTTCAGGAACTATTCATCATTAAATATGCTGAGATTGCATGGAATTCAACTTGATATAGCTATGATGACAGCGATGGTTGCCGCTTGCTTAAATGGTATGAGAAAAACTTTTTGATGATTCGATGTAGTATTGTAATACCTAATAAAAAACATAGGCGCGTTTAAGCAAAAATCCATGTGACAGAGTAGGATTGGTAGTGCGTGTGGTGACTCATTCGGTCCATCCAGAACACGTCTAACCGATCTGCTTGCTCAGCCCAAAACTGGGTTCATGAATTAAAGAAACAGTACGAGCTGCAATGTACATTGGTCAAAGATTCTATATATAATGGGAGAAATCGATTAATTGATCAGAGAAATGAAGAGATGTTTCTATGTCTATTGAGCTACTTAATTTTTAAGAAGAATGCCAACTTGAGATCATGTTCCCGTCGATTTGAGAAAAGATTTTGTAATACAATGTAATCGTTAGAATCATCATAACGCGAAACACACTTGGTATCCTTCTTTTTGGAAATCCAAAACAAAGTTGGGTTGCAATTCCCAAGAGAAATAATTATCTTGTCCACAATTGGCTAGATAATTCTCAATACAATGTTAATAGAACAGGCAAATTTCAGTATTAAACCCAACTTTGGACACAGCAAAGCAAAACATATATCAGTTTTTTTCAAATCGCATTAGCTATGAAATCAATATAAATTTTCAATTAAAGCAAATTTATAAAAATATAAACAACTAAGAAGGAGCATCTTAAAGAAGCATGTAATAATTGCATCGGTGGAGAACACAAATTAGAGTTCTTGCTGGCTTGCGTTTCCATTTCTAATAATTCCTTTCTCTAATTAGACTATGAATTGTAAGAATGATTAATGATATAAAGTTTACGAAAGAAAAACCTGAATTAATAATAAAGATTTGCAGTATTTAATATATTGCTTTTATCATGTGTTATGTGCTATATTTGGGAACTCATCACAAGACTCTTATAAAATCAATGCCCTAATAACGTGACATATTTTTATTAATTGAGTGGATAATGTAATGCATTTATTTTCAAGATCACCTGTGATACAACAAAATTACTTAGCACGTCACTTATGGACATCAAATCATCAGATATGTATAACTTTGTGTATCGTCCTTGACGTTACCGCGTTGATTTTGCCATCGGTGCAAGAGTTTGCAAAAGACACGTCATCACTTCACTCGTCTTGGTCTCCTCCCTCTTGCTCTCTCTCTCTCCTTCAGAAACCCTAGATCGTCTCAACAGAGTCTCCTCCTGCGCAGATCCCTATATATCCATGATTCACTTGCTAAATCAAACATCTCACCCCACCCTTTTTGTTTACCAAATAGAATTATTTCACTACTGATCCAATTCGAATCCTTAGTAGACAAAACAACTAGATATGGAGGAGTATCCTCAGGGCTTCCGCTTCTTCCCAACTGAGGAGGAGCTCGTCTCCTTCTACTTGCACAATCAGCTTCACGGCCTTAAGCAGGACAAGCTTCATCGTGTCATCCCAGTCCTCAATATTTTCGACACTGAGCCGTGGAATCTCCCCGGTAAAAGACAGTCCACTACTTGATGCAATTCTTTCACATCCCCTCCGTTATTTGAAGTATGCACTAAACTAGGTTCTTGAAAATTTCCGAAATTGTAGCGATTACCAGTAAACTTTATTTTCCCCATATTTTATCTGGTGAATTTGTGCTGCAGAGCTTGCGGGAGAGATGTGTAAAGAAGACAGAGAGCAGTGGTTCTTCTTTGCACCCATGCAGGAGAGGGAGGCGAGAGGAGGGCGGCCCAGTCGGAGCATGGCCACTGGATACTGGAAGGCCACCGGGTCTCCCTGTTATGTCTACTCGTCTGACAACAAGGTGATCGGCGTAAAAAGTCAATGGTTTTCTATGTGGGAAAACCTCCCAGAGGAAGAAAAAGCCACTGGAAATTGAACGAGTACAGGGCCATTGAACTCCCGGCGACCAATCCCAATCCCACGAGCAGTAATCTTTCCATTCCTAAGGTGAACGTGTTATCAAGAAATTCGAACCTTTATTTCAACTTTTCTCAAACATAGAAACGATGGAATAACTTGGTTTGCATGACACCTAGTTTATCTAATTTTATCTTTGAATCGTTCTTGTAATAGCTTTCTGCCATGTTTTTATCGGTGTTGTGCAGTTGCGGACTATTGAATTTCCGTCTCTAGTTTAGTTCCTACTCGGGCTTTCACAGAAACTACAACAAACATTTTTCTCTATGTTGATTATCTGGAAATAATGTACTTACAGCTAAGACGGGAATATACGTTATGTCGAGTGTATGTGGTGTCGGGGAGCTCTCGAGCATTTGATCGCCGGCCACCAGAACCGGTGGCCAGAGAGACAACATTTCAGGGAGGCGACGGTGCTGCTAGCAGCGGAGGCAGTGGATGTGGAAATGTATCATCATCTGCAGCGCCAACAGCCAATGTAGGAAGTTCCCATCAATGGGAGACGGCAAGTTTGGAAGAACCAATTTGGGATTGGGAGCAACTGGATTGGCTCTAATTTCATGTAGAGGTACTCTGACGATGTAGTTTTCTGGTTATCGATGCAATCATATGTATATCTATGAGTATGAAGACATTGTGTTTGATGCCCAATCAATAGGCAGGCCGAACTTGATTTCCAGCCTAAACGTTGAAAATGAATCCTAAGCAACTATGTTTTTTCATATAAAATTGATTGGGCCTAGGAGGTCTAACTCATTAGACTAGGCTCAAAAAGGAAACTGTTTCGCCTTTTGGGTCGATCCAGTGAACCATTCGACTCCTAATTAGAAAAAAGATATTTGTTAGCAAGCATCTCCATATATCAATTTTTTAAAGTCAATGGTCAATGTGTTGAAGAGCTTGTGACTCATGGTTTATAAGAGAATCATTTAATCAAAATTGAACAACACAATTAATCAAAATCTGGCATATCAAGCCTAGTAAAATGTTGGAGTATAATGTAGAATAACAAGCAATATTTTAGATATCTTCAATTACATGATATATCGTTCCATTGCATTTGTACAGTCACTCCATCCTTTAAAGATATTTCATTGATAAAAATTCATTACATTCCTGGAAAATACTAACTAATTTAACATAAAAGTAAATAATTTAAAATTAGTAGGATGCGTGTATTTATCAACATTCATACAGAGTGATTAAACTAAACTAAACTGCACAACTGAAGTGCAAAAGATGTTCTTTCCATCTCATGATATAGCTCTGCATGTTGTTTTCTTATCAAGATTTCTGAAAGAAAGATTATAAAACCATAAATGAATTATAAGTTTCTTATATTTATTAGCATATGTATGTCCTTTTGAAAATGCATCATAGGGTACCCTATCGTTATGCAACGTTCTCCCACAAAACCTTAGATTATGACGGTTTATATTGCATTATGTCCAGAAGTGTAATTAGATAACTTTTTAAAGATTTCTTTGATCGAAAACTTGCTTTATGTGTCTTTTGAATAAATAAGGCGAAGTATAGAAGCGAAGGAATAATTCCTGATACATAGACTGAGATTTTTTTTTTTTTTCAACAACCCACTCCCATTAATTAATTATCCAAATTGAAGCTTTTAAAGGTAACTTGTGTAAAAAATAAATTACACGACCTTTGTTCCTTTTACATGTCCATATTTTCACATAGCTCATATGATTTAAGCATCACCTTGCACAATAATCTACACAGAGTATCATAACTTTATTTTCTATCGTTGAATGGGGTCTACTTGTCACAATCATTTATTGATTATTAAAATCTAAAAGTCTAAGGTATACTAAACGAGTTCAAATTATGATGACAGTCAGTGCTATCAAAATTGCCATAATTTCTTATTTAGTTATTTAAAGTGCTTTAAGAATACTTCTCAACAAAACCTCTTAAAACAGAAACCATACGATTAAAGCGGCATAAATGAGAACAGCAATTAATTTTATCTATCAAATTGCAAGGAGAGTTGCGCACTTCTCCCTTTCATTTCGCCCATTGGAAATGCACGAGGAGCAACAAATATTTTTCGATTCTACTGTCAATAAAATAAAGTCTATAATTTCTAAATTATCTGAAATGACTTATCAAAAAATTATTTATCAAATAAAGAAAAAAATGAGAATGCCCTATATCACATATTCCTATGCATTAATTTCTGGATGGATTATCTAGCTTGGGTGACTTGTTCTTTATAATTGTCACTTAATAAGTAAAGTTGGATTTATAGTTTGGGAAAATGATGATAACAATGCCATTACTATTTATGTGATCAATTTAGTGCCATAACTTTAAAATAAAAAATAAAAATAAAAACAAAGATCAATTGAATGATCTGGATGATTTCCCTTGCCTAAAAATCAGACATGAAATTAATTTAATATCAAATTATCCAGTGTGACTCGGAAAATGATGAGCAAGCGTATAGAACGACACCGGATAATCCTTTTGTTGCTCTAAATTGACAATTGGGACTAAATTGGGTTATAGTCAACCTTCAGAACAAGGATTGCATCTAGACCAAGCGGCAAAAGTGATGTTCTTATATCAACACAAAGTGAACCATTTGTTGCTAAACCATCTGTCAGCAAATCCCCTTCTTCACATGGTCTTCGTCTGCTCTCTCAAGTCGCCCCCCACTTGCTCGTCCACATACTACAGAAAGGGATTATATGGATCGAGAACAGTGAATTTCAGAGGGATAAACTTCTCCCAGAATGTAAAATGGACGGATGATTTGCTGAGTTATTATTGGCTTTGATTTATTTATGACAATACATTTGGTTTCTGCGGAATTTACTTTTGGTAAGATAACCCTCGTCTCATGGCTTTGTCTTGGATTTTTGGAGATTATTGTTATTATTAATTTGTTCCGATATTGGTGTGACAAATTGACATGTGTAGCTTAAATCTCAAATCATTTCGTGATTAGGTTAATTAGCTACATCATTTTGTGAGAAATAGTATTTCTCAATGAAAAAAACGAAGACTAACTTTTATGCTCCTGCCTTCTTAATATCCACGATTGGTATTCACTTAGGAAATATTGATCTACATCACCCATTGGTGTCCTTTGATAGCCACGTTTGTTGGATTCTAAGTCACGGGGACTCGGTTAGATATTTTATGTAATTAGAAGGATTGAAACTACAAAAATTTTAGATAAAAAAGTAGCGAAAGTATAAGGAAAAAAAAAATTCCGAAGAAAATTTGTATTGACGACTTTCCTAGGCATAGCCTAGCACGACCAAGCCCAGTCCGGGCCACCTCTTGAGTTGCCAAAATTAATTTTTGTTAATTTTTTATACATAGGAAATAAGTTTAGATTAGAGTTCTATTTTCTAACTTTTTGTCCTTTCTTTGTGAACTCAAACGAAGCTTCTATGTTGAACAATTGCACCTCCAGTGTTTTGTTCATCAAAAGGACTTTATCGGTGCACTTTTTAAGAAGACACTTTAATCAATAGAAAGATCTATGATATGATCATTCTTCATGTATAAATTTTAAGATTTTCAGTATACTTTTCTCTATCCATAATTATACATGTAAAAATGGTCGATAACCTAATTATTATTATTATTATTATTGCATGAAAGAAAGAATTTAGTAGAAAATATATGCTCTACCCCTCTTTTCATAAAGAAAAACAAAATTACAAGTAAATCTTGTGAAATGCGTCATGGTTGATCTTATCGCTTACTCTGACTTTATAGTATTTCTAGCTGTGGACAGAATTCTAGTTCAAGTTGATCTAAAATTCTGTCTTAATCCTCAAAACTTCTTTCTCCGCCCAATTAAGTATATCAATCAATTACATGTTCTCAAACGATTAGCTTGTGCTTTTATTCTTTGGTTCTTTTGACCATGCTAGAGATAAGAGTGCTTCCTTAAATAGGTCCATCATTCCTCTCCTCTCTTTGACTCTATAATTACCAGCAACAACTCTCAACACCTGAAGGCGTCCATGGAGAAAGCACTTGGGAGCTTTTTCTTCAGTTGAAAATTGTTAAATTATGTCTAGAGTTTGAATGTTTACAAAATGCAATTCGCTGGACTTTTGAAGATTTACAAAAAAAAAAAATAAAAAAATAAAATAGAATATAAAAAAAATAGCAGCAAAGTTTTTTTCGTTGTAGAGGCGGCAGAATAAGGTTAGTTATGTGGGGCCCAAAGTCAAATGTTTGACTTTGGGCGCACACACGTATTCCACGCCGGAGTTTCCTCTTCGCTAAAGGAAATTAAAGGGTGGAGTCTGCATGCGGAGCCGAACAAAAAGAGAGCTGGTGAGCCCAAGTCAATTTTTTGACCTTTGGGCACACGTTTTCTTCTTTAGTGAAGCGATTTAAAAAAAAACCCTACGAAAGCATAGACAGAGAGGAGCCGCACGAGCCGCACGTATACGCTGTTTGAGAAGAGCCGCAAGTTTTCCTTGAAGCCACGCGAAGCTTTCCAAAGGAAAAGACGACCGTTGGAGTTCTTGATTTTGGCATACGTATATCATTTTATTTTGAGCTTGAACACGCGGTAATTTTTCTCGCCATGAGTTTATATTTAAGTAAATTATATATTTATAAATACTTTGAGTTTGTGGTTAAATTTAAGTGTGAGAAACACTCGAGTGTGTGAGTGATTGTAAACTCTGATTCTTTAATTATAGTGAATTATTTACTGCTGGCTCTCCCTATGAACGTAGTACCGATCTTTCGGATCGGATCACGTAAATTTCTGGTGTCTTTATTATTTCTCGTTTATTTCTCTGGGCGATTTTGCGTCGACGTAAATTACAGATCCTATCATTTTCGCGTATTATATTCCAACAAAAATTTTACCACTAACTCAAATTAGAAGGCATGACCTTACCACTTATTCATGTAATGTCAACGATGATTAATACATGATCCCGGATGACATCCTCGGCTGCTGCGTATGAACCTCGTGGGTTTCTTGCGGCCAAGCTCTCTTTGGAGCAATTATAGGGAAAATTGGTGTGGAACTTTGACATATCGTGGGAATTTCTAAGTTGAATACTATGATGTTAACATTGATTGATTAACAAATGTCTTAATTAGGTTGCTGCTGCCTACGCCTTCTTAGGTTTGTATTGAATGTTTTGACATTGACTGAGGGAAAATCTCTCCCTCTTCTCTCTGATCCTCGCGAACTGAGGAATATGATACTTTCTTATCTTTTTGCCTTGTGACGAGAGGATTATCGACCACAAAAGCAGTCAGCACCAGCAGCCAAGTAGGGTTTTACAGGGAAGCTTGAACCGTCGGCAAATATCCAGGAGAAGATGTGCTGGCACTTGAACAATTCTTGTGTATCTCGCTATTGTTAATGTGTTTCACCATATTCATGTTATCACCATGCAAAACAAACCTTTAGGAAGGAAAGTGAAGTGCGAGTAATGGTAATAATGTTATCGATTATTCGATTGGTAATGCACTGTAGGAGTGAAGCGCTTGAAAGTTCGCAACTTCAAGCTTAGTTATCGATTTTCTTTCTTCATCCACGATGGTAGCCCCATGCACCATAAGCCCCCATTGATGCGCTTCGATCCGAAATTAAATCCACCGGAGTCGCTGCACCTCTCACACTCTCTTTATGTCTCTCTGAATGTCACGATCCTCAATCATGATGGTGGCAACCCTCGTCCATTCACTTGTATGGACGTCACTCGCCTCATTGGACGCCCAATCTTTGTTTGTGGTGGTCAACCTCCGTGAGGAAGAGTCACTAGATTTCCAAGACCTCCATGGCCGTCATTCACATTTCTCGCAAAGGCACACACGCAATGGTGACAGCTGATCAACGTAATATTTCCTCATCTTCCTAATTCTTTTCTGCATAAGGGAATGATATTTTAATAAGCTTGGACTAAATCGACATTGAAAGGGGAAAGTTGACGATTCAGAGACAACGTATGAATCGGGCTAGAAAGAAAAAAAGAGAACCTATGAAGACAGGTAAAACAAATAATTTTATGCAAGAGGATAGACAGCTCATTTTCAACACCTTTTTGGAGTCACAAGTCATGGATTGATGCATGTTACATCAGAAAGTAGACACATATAACTCAACATGGTATGATATGTCGGATTATAATTTAATGTCAAGCTTCTACACTATAGATAAACCTATCAAATAAAGATCATTTGTGATTTGAAAATTTTCATAATTCATATCATAATAATATCTCTCATTTAGTGTCCATTCAACCTGATTATAAACTTTGTGGTCTTTGGGCTCGCCTAGCCTGGCGCAAGCCACAAGTGGCTGAAGGCATCTGTGGGTTCACATGGGTAAAGCCCTATAATTCTAAAGCCTAACTAGGTACATGCAGTCCACAAATTTATTATATATTTTTCCGTTCAAGGGTGGGGTCAAGGCCATTAGTTCAGCCAAATTCAAAGGCTCAATTGAGCCTGCTCATTGATCACCTTTAGCATTCATTTACCTTACAAATGAAAGGTTTCTATGAAGACATTGGTATTTGAACTTTTTGAAATACTTGATTAATCCCCAAGAGTCATGGCAATTCTTCCCTCTCACCATATCCATGTAACTA
>CM024533.1:6809817-6965495 GCA_014182385.1 Eucalyptus viminalis
CTCCTTGTTCCTTCTTGGGGCCTTTGCTCACTTCACTGGGTTTAAGACTAGAAATATGTTCTCCGATAAAGCAAATGGCTTCACTCCAGGTAAGTGATTTTTCTTTAGGTGCTTTGAGCTTTCAATAATGGAGGGAGACATGGATTGAGGATCGTATTCCATGAAACTGGAGTTCACATCGCATGACATAAAGAAAGTTTTAAACATCATACTATTTTTCCTACCGTTGCACGAATAATTTTGCTACATGAATCATTGTATAATTTTGGACAGTCTTTGATATTTCATAATGATTTTCATTGAATATCGGGTCGCACATGCAGCTTTTAAGCCGATTGGAAGCCTTCCTCATGGTGCCGGAGGACAAGCGGGTGAGTCCTCATTTTACTCCATATCTCGAACCTTCCCATCACGTTAGCTGTCTCTAGAAGGGTTTATACGTATTACGGTTGCTTGAAAGCACTACAACCTTAATTCAGCGGATGCTCTCTAGTCATATAATCATGTAATGTGTGCGGTTTTGCTTACGCATCAAAGATTAATGATACTCTATGAAATTTCATCTCTACAAACTTAGTATCTGCATATGCGTAATTTCTTATTTATAGCAAGAATTAGTGACAAAATCTTGGCGCTCTACACCGACACTGTTCATATACTTCTTTGCGTAGCATGGTCGCAACAAGTTGGTCAATAAGGTTTTCTACAGTTAAATATGTGGGGGAAAAAGTCATGGCAATTTCATCATATTGTCAATCACTTCTCTATACTATTCAAATTGATTACAATATAAACCAATGTGCATCCCACGATTAATATTTTTCTGGAGTGCATTACTAACAGTCTCAAACTGAGGAGGGGGTATGGTAGTAATAAGCTATAAAAGAATAAAAATAAAATAGTCTTGCATTCTCAATAGAAAAAGAAAAAGAAGAAAGGATAGTCTCACATCTTTTACTTAACCGAAAATTAATTTCAATTCTTCTAGCGAGACTCATTCCTTCATTTCCCTCTATTTTAAAACATAGTTGCACACTCTGTATTGGCAAAGCCTTGATCAGACAGCATGTTGGTTGCTCTAGATGCCACCAAGCAAAGAAGAACTTTGTTACCTGTGATCGTCATAGATATATGTAATATGTCATAATAATCTTGGTATGTACTTAGCGTGGCAGAATTATTTCAGTTGCTTGTATTCCACACACAATCTTCCCTACATTCTCATTTGTAGACTTGTCTTGATGATAGTGTTTATAAAGAGATAATGTAACGACCCCAACTCCATCTCTAGGATCACGAGTGGTGGGTGTTATTTTTGCGGCGTCACACACTCGCCGCCGTCTTGATTTTTTAATCTTTTTAATAGGCACATATGACAACGTGAACAAACAAACTCCCCAGACAAACAATAGCTGGAAGACTGGGACATACATCATACAGAACACACTACTTTATATTACAATAGTACATTTACAAGCCCTTTCTTTATAGGCCCTCTTTCCTTCCATTTTGCACCATTCAAAAAGACATAGGCTAGGAAATTCTGAGCTCCTCTAGCAAGACTGCAACTCCAAAGGGGAAGACTTTTATATCTACAAATCTAAGGAAAAACAATGGGGTGAGTCAAAGACTCATAAGTAAAATCACTAATCCTCATATAAGAGGACGTCTCATTGTCGAACCTAGCATACGAACATCACTTGTGCAAAAGTATCGATGACAGATCAATAGCAAATCTATTGCTATACCTCAACTATATGCATGTAATCAATTCCCGCTTATCATCAATGAATGATCTACCTCAATATATCAAATAACACACAACAACATGCACAAAGGTTCATTAACCGTCTCAAACGGTTCTTCCCATACTTTTAGGGGCTTCCTAGTTCAACCGGGACATCCTGTCCTTTCGACGAAACATACCATTGGCGTAGGGGCATCTCATTCTCATTAACGAGACATCCCATTAGCGTGAGGGCATCCCGTTGGCGTGGGGCATCTCGTTCTCATTAATGATGCATTGTCACCATCTCAATTGGCGATTGTATCCTATTGGCATGGGGGCATCGTCGCCACCTTATGTGGTGACAATTTTTATCTCTCATTAGGTGATCACACGTTATGCGTTGCACAAGCCGATTCATTATCTTTCATCTTAGCCAATGCAAACTAGGACCGAATGATAACATGACCAAGGTTCAAATAGGATTTCATAAATTTCCAAAAATGAGTAGAACATAATAGTTTCGAGCAATTTTTGAAATCAGTGTTATTACTTTATCAAACGGGCTTAAAAAATTATGAAAAATTAATATGTTGTAAAGAAGACCTTAAATAATATTTTTCATTAGCAAGCCGAGCCTAATTTGTTTTGTGGAAAGAGCAGCAATTCACTGAAGACAACCTAAATTTTCGTTCGTCGGACAGATTCAACGACCGCAGACGAAAACCCATTTTTTACACTAAGCAGGGATAATGGAACACTAGCTACATCTCTTAGAAGAAGCGTCGTAAATCATAGACATTTTTTTTTTTTTTTTTTTTGTAAAAATAATGGTTTCGGTCCTAGCGCAACTCATTAGCGGAAGCAAAATATAATATCGCCATCTCTCCCTCCAACAACCATGATACAATTGCACACCACTAAATACCATAGGAAAAGATAAGCCATGCCACTTTTATTTACATATTTTCAAGATGGATTTTTCCTTGGGTCGATACAACAAAAGAAAGCCAAGATTTTTAGCTACACTTGGCCACATCCCAAAAAGATACTACGACCCCTAAAGTAATCACATGACGTCCTCCATCTAACAGTGTCGGCTACTCCCAAAAAGAAACTCCAGCTCTCTACCCACTCACGCAACCATCACACCCATCCCGGTGCATCGGGTGGTGGTGGCGGCAACATCCCCGCAAACACTCCGTCTCGGCGAACATGAACGGATATGAACTCCTGGATGATTGGGCCCCCAGCCAGGCCCACATCGTACATAACCAAACTCGCACTCGCACAAAAGTCAATCCAGGGATGGTGACGCATGTCAAACTCTCGCACTCGACATTCTACTTCTACATCCGGGAAGGGAGGCCATAGAAGGTGCCTCACGTGTGACGGTAGGAAGTGGCATCTTTCTAATCTGAAATGTTGGTCCCCGAAGGGGTGAGTACAACCACTCAGCGGGTAAAGGAATCCAATAACCACTCAATGCATCATACAATACAATCACAACATCATACATGCCATTCATGCATCCAAGCATACTTACCTTGAAGCCATACATATACCATCATACATCCTCATCACAATCATATAACATACATGTCATCATGCCACAGGTGATCATCATCACATACATGTCATCATGCCATAGGTGATCATCATCATATCATATGTATATCATGCCATAGGTGATCATCATCATATCATCATGCCATAGGTGATCATCATCATATCATATAAGCAAGTCATCATGCCATAGGTGATCATCATCATATCATATATGCATGTCATCATGCCATAGGTGATCATCATCATATCATATATGCATGTCATCATGCCATAGGTGATCATCATCATATCATATATGCAAATCATCATGCCATAGGTGATCATCATCATATCATATCATATATGCATGATTCAATTTCCACTTTTAACTTTCAATTCGATCACCACATCACTCTTTCTCGGGATCATCAATTTCATCCCATACTTTACACTCGCACCCCATCCTGGCATCGCGAGAAAAACCTCAAGCATTCAGCCATTTAAGGCCACCGGGCATCCGGCACCGCCACATTCCGGGCATCTCGCATCCCAACTGGCATCACGAGGCATCTCCTCGGGCAAAGACATCCGAGGCTTCCGGCACCCAACCATTTCGGGCATCTCAAAACTCCCGAGGCCATCCGACCATGTATCTCTATACATTCCGGGCATCCGGCACCCCCCATCCCGAGCATCCTAATACTCCCAGGGCATTATCATCCGCCACAAACAGTTTCCTCATTTATCATTGTTCATGTTCACCAATTTAGGTCTCAACTCAGCATGGCACATGATGTAATGGCAAACAAAATCACTTTCATCCTTTGATTTATACATGCATCATCAGTCATCATCATACATACAACAAGACGCAATCATTCATAACAATAAAATTTATGGAATTCGTACAATTTAGAATAGTCCATTTATCATGCCTTTTTTAAATTTATTTAAATTTCAGCTTGTACCATTTTAGAAAATATTTAATTTAAATATCCATATGATTCCCAAAAATCATGAAATTAAGGCATGTGATAGACAAGACAATAAGATAATGATTTCATGAAAAACACATGGCCAATAGAGTTCCACACAAAAGATATAATTCACACAAATACAGCATGCAATTTCGGATAGAAACAAAATGTGCATTTTTTGAAATAATTCGATTAAAATACCCGAACGACCTCCGAAAATTATGAAATTTTACCAGGTTATAGTTAAGACACTAAAGTAGAATTTTCATGCAGACTTCTAGGCCATATTCGTTTTAGATAATTTCATACAGTCATCCGAAACTTCTGGTTCTCGCACCGAAACGTCCAGTGTAGTCATCTCTGAAATACCGAGTTTTTACCAACTTATTATTCTTCGTTTCCTCTGAAATTTGGATATGTTTTACTTCAAGAGGTCCCCTAAAACTTTCATTAAGGGATCTAAGTCAAATTGTTAAAGAACAGTCACCATATAGGTCCATGAAGTCTCGGGTGTCCAGTACCACGTCTCCAGATTTACCATCTTCAAGAGTAAGTCGATTCACTAGGCTACACTTGTTCATTTTACTTCCAATTTTAGTATGTTAGTCTTTGAGATGTTCTATACAATTTTCATAAAGAAGTCGAAGAGAGATTCTTGATAAAAATCAACATGCAACCACAAATCTACCAAAAGGTCAGCAAAATCGTTCCAGATCTAGTGTCTTCGTAGGATGAGGGTTTGACCCCTTAAATCTCCACCATTTTGTACCAAATTTTAGTATGTTGTAGTTTAAGATGTTGGCTACAACTTTCATGAAGGAATAAAAGTCAAAATCGAACTCAAAACATGCATGCAAGCTCTCACAAGATTCTGGTTCAGGCGGTTCATACGAAAACAGCAAGCATCACTCAAGAACAAAACATTCTAGCTCGGTTTCTCCCTCCTAACCACCCAAAATTCGACACCACTCCAAACATACATGCAAGACACACATGCAAGAGTAGGAAGTGGATCCCAACTTGCCTCTAAACCGAGCTAGCGACGGCACACGGCGGCGAACGGGCGGCAAACGGGCGGCGACGGGCGACTCCTCCTCCTCGGTTCTTCTCCTCTCTCGGCCTCCTCTCTCTCTCTCAACTCACTCTCTCTTTCTCACTTGGACGGAAACCAACCGGCCACTCTCTCTCTCTCCTCCCTTTTATTCCCCCAATTCTCCATCATTTGCAATCATCACATGCCTCCCAAATGGCCAATGCATGAAGACCTCTTTGCCACTTGGCAAGGCCCATGCAATGGGCTTTGGCCACTCCTCCACTCCTTTGGGCCTCACTTGGGCCGGGCGACAGCCCCTCCGTGGGCTTCTATTGGGCCGGCCATTTGGCCCATCAAAATCCACTCTTTGGGCCTAAGGCCCAAACCTAAATAAAAATCAAAATTTTCCCTTTTATTCTTTCTTCTATAAATTTTAAATTTTAAATCCCACATGGCCAAAGTCTTGTAACATTTTATTTATAGGAATTTAATCTATGAGGTGCATAGCCAAGCATAGATTATTCTCATAAATTTATCCTATAGTCCAAATTTCAAAATTCATGAACACAAGCATATATCACTTAGCCTTACGAGAAAACTAATGGCTAAAGCATAAACCATAGGTAATTTCATTACCTAATTATGGGCTTTAATACACCTTAGAGCTTGTCTTGAATTTTTGGGATGCCACAATTCTCCCCTCCTTAGAGAATTTCGTCCTCGAAATTAGACACCACTCGTGCCTTCTTGAAACAAATAAGGGTACTTTTCCTTCATCTGATCTTCACTTTCCCATGTGGCTTCCTCCATATCATGATGTCGCCATAATACCTTAACCAGGGGGATCTTCTTAGTCCTAAGAACTTGTTCCTTTTGATCCAATATTTGTACAGGCTCTTCGATGTACCTCACTTTCTCATCCACTTTGATGGCTTCATGATCGAGTATGTGACCAGGATCCGGCTGGTACTTCCTCAACATCGATACATGAAACACATCATGCAAATTTCCCAACTTAGGAGGTAGCGCTAAGCGATAAGCTACATCCCCTATCCTTTCGAGTATTTCAAAAGGTCCAACAAATCTAGGGCTTAACTTACCCTTCATCCCAAATTGAGATATCCCTTTCATTGGAGATACTTTAAGGAATACATGGTCTCCCACGCTAAATTCCAAAGGCCTTCTACACCTATCTGCATAGTCTTTCTGCCTACTTTGAGCTGTTTTAAGTCTTTTTCTGATAATTTCAACAGCTTCAGTAGGAACTCATACCAATTCAAGTCCTGTCAATTTCCTTTCACCTACTTCATTCCAGCAGACGGGAGTCCTACATCTCCTTCCATATAATGCTTCATAGGGAGCCATGCCTATACTTTTCTAGAAACTATTATTATAGGAAAATTCCACCAAATGCAATCTTTCATCCCAATTTCCTTTGAAATCAATTACACAAGCCCTCAACATATCCTCTAATGTCTGGATTACTCTTTCTGTTTGTCCATCTGTCTGGGGATGAAAAGCAGTACTAAACTAAAGCTTAGTTCCTAATGCAATTTGAAGACTTCGCCAAAAGTTCGAAGTAAATCTCGAATCCCGATCTGAGGTAATAGTCATTGGAACACCATGTAGGCGTACTACTTGACCTACATATATATCCGCATATTTATCCATTGGGTAGTCCATGCGAACCGCTAGGAAATGAGCCGATTTAGTCAAACGGTCCACTATTACCCAGATAGAATCATGACCACTTGATGTCCTTGGCAATCCTTGCACAAAGTCCATTGTTATATGCTCCCATTTCCATTTTGGTATGTCTAATGGTCTCAAGAGCCCTGCGGGTTTGCGATGCTCCGCTTTTACTTGCTGGCACGTCAAACATTGAGAAACATGCTTAGCCGTATCTGCCTTCATACCATTCCACCAAAACTGCTGACGTAAATTCCTGTACATCTTTGTACTACCCGGATGAATACTATAATTACTCTTATGTGTCTCCGACAGAATTTCCTTCTTTAATTCTTCATTGTCGGGAACACAGAGTCGTCCTTGGCATCTTACCACTCCATCTTCAGAGACATGAAATTCCGGTCTTTTTCCTAAAGACACAGCATCTTTCACTTTCAAAATCTCTAGGTCAGATTCTTGCAAGATTTTAACTTTCTGAATAATCTCGGGTTCTATTCTTAATGCACTAAGCATACCAGTAAGACAATCCATTTCCAATTTAAATTCTGAGTCTGCTACAGACTTTAACAACCCCCATTCTTCCATCCTTAAACTAGCCATTTCCATAGCCGACTTACGACTAAGAGCATCCGCTACCCTATTCGCTTTCCCTGGATGGTATCTTATCTCACAATCATAATCTTTTAACAACTCCATCCACCTCCTTTGTCTCATGTTCAACTCCTTTTGTGAGAACAGATATTTCAAGCTCTTATGATCCGTATAAATCTCAAACTTCTCCCCATACAAATAGTGTCTCCACATTTTCAAGGCAAACACTATAGCTGCTAGCTCTAAATCATGCGTTGGGTAATTCAGTTCATGGGGTTTCAATTGTCTAGATGCATAGGCTATGACCTTGCCATGTTGCATCAAAACACATCCCAGTCCTTTGTAAGATGCATCACTATATACTGTAAAACCATCAGGTCCAATCGGTATAGTCAGGATTGGAGCTGAGGTCAATTTCCTTTTAAGCTCCTGGAAACTCCTTTCACATTCCCCATTCCATTCAAATTTCACATTCTTTCGGGTCAACTTAGTTAAAGGACCTGCCAATCGTGAAAATCCTTCAATAAACCTTCTATAATAACCAGCCAGTCCTAAGAAACTTCGTATTTCAGTAGGTGTCGTTGGTCTCGGCCAATTTACTACCATTTCAACTTTTGCCGGGTCTACTGCAATTCCCTTTCCTAACACCACATGCCCTAAAAATATTATCTGGTCCAGCCAGAACTCACACTTACTAAACTTGGCATACAACTTATGCTCTCTCGGGGTCTGCAAAACTATCCTCAAATGTTGCTCATGCTCTTTAGGCCCTCTTGAATATACCAGAATATCATCAATAAATACAATCACAAACTGGTCTAAATAGGGCTTAAATATCCTATTCATTAAATCCATAAATGCAGCCGGCGTGTTAGTCAATCCAAATGGCATAACAAGGAACTCATAGTGTCCATAACGAGTCCTAAACGCAGTCTTAGGAATGTCCTCTTTCTTAATTCTTAGCTGATGGTATCCCGACCTTAAGTCAATCTTAGAGAAGACCGAACTTCCCTGGAGTTGGTCAAACAGGTCATCAATTCTAGGCAAAGGATATTTATTTTTAATGGTCACCTGGTTCAGCTGCCTATAGTCAATGCACAAGCGCATCGATCCATCTTTCTTTTTCACAAACAAGACCGGTGCACCCCAAGGTGAAGCACTTGGTCTAATGAATCCTTTGTCAAGCAACTCTTGTAGTTGCACTTTCAATTCCTTCAATTCGACTAAGGCCATCCTATATGGGGCTTTTGATATTGGTCCTGTTCCAGGCATTAATTCAATTTCAAATTCAACTTCCCGCTCTGGTGGTAATCCAAGCAATTCCTCAGGAAATACATCTTGAAATTCATTAACTACTCGAACTTCCTCAAGTTTAAGCTCCTCCCTTGCATAATCTTTAACTATGGCCAGGTATCCTTGACATCCTTTGTCAAGTAACGCACAGGCTTCTACTGCCGAAATAAGTGCTACAGGTAGATGGGTCTGACCTCCTAAAAATTCACAACTAGACTGATCAGGTAAAACGAATTGGATCACTCTTCTATAACAATCCATTCTAGCCCGATACTTACGAAGCCAGTCCATTCCTATGATAACATCAAAATCATACATGGCCATTACAACTAAGTCTATTTCCATATCCTTTCCTTCTATTGATATCTTACAATTCCCACACACCAGCGTAGACAATACCATATCCTTTAAAGGCGTGGAAACACAAAGAGGCGTCTCAAGAGGCATAACTTCTATTTTATTCAAACGTCTATATCTTTCAGACACAAATGAATGCGTTGCACCCGTATCAAACAATGCATATGCCTTTTCACCATTAATAAGGATCATACCTAAGATAACATTTTTGGAAGCTTCCGCTTCCTCTTGGGTGACCGCATACACCCTTCCTTGTGCTAGTGACCTCTGAGGATTCCCTTGTAAGTTTGATCTAACAGCACTCTGATATCCCTGTCGCACCGAGCCAACACTCACTTGCGACCTTTCTTGTGGGCAACTTCTCCTAAGATGGCCCACTTGTCCACAACCAAAACATTTTAGTCGTCCATTGCAAGGTCCTAGGCCATGTCGCCCATTACACCTTTGACAAACACCAGGCTGATAGGGTGCTTTCCCTATATTCAGACCATTTCTTGCTCCCCCAAAATTTCCAAAATTACTCTTCTTCTTCACATTCCAAGTCTGACCTTGACCAGAATAGGGTCTCTTACCCCTTCTCACATCATTAAAATTCAACGGTTTCTTAAACTCTGACCGTTCTCTTAATAGTTCCTGCTCCACTAACTGTGCCCTTTCATAAATCTCATTATAATCTCTTATGTTCAAAGGCACTAGTTGCTTTCTAATGTCAGTTCTCAACCCTTTCAGAAATCTCTTAGCCTTTTCCTCCTGATCCTCAATCAATCTAGGAGCATATCTAGACAGTTCAGAAAATCTAGCCTCATACTAGTCTACTGTCAACTCCTTTTGTTCTAGTTGAACAAATTCTGTAATTTTCCTATCCTTAGCACAGTCAGAAAAATGCTTTCTATTGAAAGCTCTCACAAACTCCTCCCAGTTAACATCAATACCTGTTGGAAAAATTATGTCCTTCGAAGCTCTCCACCAAAACTTTGCATTTCCCTCTAGCTGGTACTCTGCCAAAGTTATTTTCTCAGCATTATTGCAGTCCAACAGCCGGAAAATTCGTTCCATCCCATCAATCCATTGTTCCGCCTCCTCAGGACTTCCCATTCCATTGAACTTAGGTGGCTTCAGCTTCAGAAATTGCTCCACCAGTCCTTGAGTACGGCGTTCTGCTCCGGGTTGTTGCTGCGCTTGCCTTTCCATCAGATTTCCAATATTGGCCAATGCCTGCAGGATGTCTTCCATTCGGGGTTCAGCCCTTGCAGCAGAGGCTTCAGCCCTTGATGGATGAGCACTTCCAGCTCGCACCATGACTTTCCTGCAATTTTCAAGCATTGCCTCAAGAATAATCTCAGACTCACTACCTCCATTCAAAGCAACTACTACTACTGCATAAGTAACATATACATGTTACTAGTACCTGAAGGCAACTCAAAATAAACTATTAGGGATCTACGAGTGAATACTCATCACCCGTTATTCAATTATTCCATTTTATATCCTATGGTGTGCATTGTCATCATGTTCCTCAATTTCCAAATGAGGCTCCTTATCACTCCACCTATAACCACTCGCTCTGATACCAAAAAGGGTCGCTGTGACACCCCGAACCACCTAGGGTCGCCACAGGCACCTGACGTTACACCTAATGGAACACTAGCTACATCTCTTAGAAGAAGCGTCGTAAATCATAGACACATTTTTTTTTTTTTTTTTTTTAAAACGGTCCCAGCGCGACTCATTAGCGGAAGCAAAATATAATATCGCCATCTCTCCCTCCAACAACCATGATACAATTGCACACCACTAAATACCATAGGAAAAGATAAAGCCATGCCACTTTTATTTACATATTTTCATGATGGATTTTTCGCGGGTCGATACAACAAAAGAAAGCCAAGATTTTCAGCTACACTTGGCCACATCCCAAAAAGATACTACGACCCCTAAAGTAATCACATGACGTCCTCCATCTAACAGCGGCGGCTACTCCCAAAAAGAAACTCCAGCTCTCTACCTCTCACGCAACCATCACACCCATCCTGGCGCATCGGGTGGTGGTGGCGGCAACATCCCCCTAAACACTCCGTCTCGGCGAACATGAATTGACAGGAACTCTGGATGATTGGGCCCCCAGCCAGGCCCACATCGTACATAACCAGCACTCGCACTCGCACAAAAGTCAATCCAGGGATGGTGACGCAGTCGATCTCCGTACATTCTACTTCTACATCCGAGGGAGGCCATAGAAGGTACCTCGCGTGACGGTAGGAAGCGGCATCTTTCTAATCTGAAATGTTGGTCCCCGAAGGGGTGAGTACAACCACTCAGTAGGTAAAGGATCCAATAACCACTCAATGCATCATACAATACAATCACAACATCATACATGCCATTCATGCATCCAAGCATACTTACCTTGAAGCCATGCATGTACTATCATACATCATCATCACAATCATATCACATACATGTCATCATACCATAGGTAATCATCATCATATCATACACATGTCATCATGCCATAGGTAATCATCATCATAACATATCATATATGCATATCATCATGCCATAGGTGATCATCACATCATCATATACATATCGTCATCATGCCATAGGTGATCATCATCTATCATATATATGCAAGTCATCATGCCATAGGTGATCATCATCATCATATCATATATGCATATCATCATGCCATAGGTGATCATCATCATATCATATATGCAAGTCATCATGCCATAGGTGATCATCATCATCATATCATATATGCATGTCATCATGCCATAGGTGATCATCATCATATCATATATGCAAGTCATCATGCCATAGGTGATCATCATCATATCATATATGCATGATTCAATTTCCACTTTTAACTTTCAATTCGATCACCACATCACTCTTTCTCGGGATCATCAATTTCATCCCATACTTTACACTCGCACCCCATCCTGGCATCGCGAGAAAAACCTCCGGCATTCAGCCATTTAAGGCCACCGGGCATCCGACACCCCCACATTCCGGGCATCTCGCATCCCAATTGGCATCACGAGGCATCCCCTCGGGCAAAGACCTCCGAGGCTTCCGGCACCCAACCATTCCGGGCATCTCGAAACTCCCGAGGCCATCCGGCCATGTATCTCTATACATTCCGGGCATCCGGCACCCCCCATCCCGAGCATCCTGATACTCCCAGGGCATTATCATCCGCCACAAACAGTTTCCTCATTTATCATTGTTCATGTTTACCAATTTAGGTCTCAACTCAGCATGGCACATGATGTAATGGCAAACAAAATCACTTTCATCCTTTGATTTATACATGCATCATCAGTCATCATCATACATGCAGCAAGACACAATCATTCATAAAAATAAAATTTATGGAATTCGTACAATTTAGAATAGTCCATTTATCATGCCTTTTTGAAATTTATTTAAATTCCAGCTTGTACCATTTTTGAAAATATTTAAATTAAATATCCATATGATTCTCAAAAATCATGAAATCAAGGCATGTGATAGACAAGACAATAAGATAATGATTTCATGAAAAACACATGGCCAATAGAGTTCCACACAAAAGATATAATTCACACAAATACAGCATGCAATTTCGGATAGAAACAGAATGTGCAGTTTTTGAAATAATTCGATTAAAATACCCGAACGACCTCCGAAAATTATGAAATTTTACCAGGTTATAGCTAAGACACTAAAGTAGATTTTTCATGAAGACTTCTAGGCCAGATTCGTTTTAGATAATTTCCTATAGTCGTCCGAAGCTTCTGGTTCTCACACCGAAACGTCCAGTGTAGTCATCTCCGAAATACCGAGTTTTTACCCACTTATTCTTCTTCGTTTCCTCTGAAATTTGGATATGTTTTACTTCAAGAGGTCCCCTACAACTTTCATTAAGGGATCTAAGTCAAAATTTTTAAATATCAGTCACCATATAGGTCCATGAAGTCTCGGGTGTCCAGTACCACGTCTCCAGATTTACCGTCTTCAAGAGTAAGTCGATTCACTAGGCTACACTTGTTCATTTTACTTCAAATTTGAGTATGTTAGTCTTTAAGATGTTCTCTACAAGTTTCATGAAGAAGTCGAAGAGATATTCTTGATAAAAATCAACATGCAACCACAAATCTACCAAAAGGTCAGCAAAACAGTTCCAGATCTAGTGTCTCCGTAGGATGAGGGTTTGACCCCTTAAATCTCCACCATTTTGTCCCAAATTTTAGTATGTTGTATTTTAAGATGTTGGATACAACTTTCATGAATAAATCAAAGTCAAAATCGAACTCAAAACATGCATGCAAGCTCTCACAAGATTCTGGTTCAGGCGGTTCATACGAAAACAGCAAGCATCACTCAAGAACAAAACATACTAGCTCCGGTTTCTCCCTCCTAACCACCCAAAATTCGACACCACTCCAAACATACATGCAAGACACACATGCAAGAGTAGGAAGAGGATCCTAACTTGCCTCTAAACCAAGCTAGCAACGAGCACACGGCGGCGAACGGGTGGCAAACGAACGGCAACGGGCGACTCCTCCTCCTCGGTTCCTCTCCTCTCGGCGCCCCTCTCTCTCTCTCAATTCCCTCTCTCTCTCTCTCTCTCTCTCTCTCTCTCTCTCTCTCTCTCTTTGGCTTGGACGGAAACGCAACCGGCCACTCTCTCTCTTTCCCCTTTTTGTTCCCCCAATTCTCCATCATTAGCAATCATCACTTGCCTCTCCACAAGCCAATGCATGAAGACCTCTCCTTGCCACTTGGCAAAGCCCATGCAATGGGCCGGCCACTCCCTTTTTGGGCCTCACTTGGGCCGGCGACAGCCCCTTCGTGGGCTTCAATTGGGCCGGCCATCTTGGCCCATCTTAAATCCCCTCTTCTTGGCCTAAGGCCCAAACCTAAATAAAAATAAAAAATTTCCCTTTTATTCTTTCTTCTATAAATTTCAAATTTTAAATTCCACATGGCCAAAGTCTTGTAACATTTTATTTATAGGAATTTAATCTATGAGATGCATAGCCAAACATAGATTATTCTCATTAATTTATCCTATATTCCTAATTTCAAAAATTCATGAACACAAGCATATATCACTTAGGCTTAAGGGAAAACTAATGGCTAAAGCATAAACCATAGATAATTTCATTACCTAATTATGAGCTTTAATACACCTTAGAGCTTGACTTGAATTTTTGGGATGCCACATTTTGAATCCTAAATGATATGACAATTTGCCAATGTAGACTTTCAGCCAATTTTGACTATAAATTGTTGACATGGATGTTAGTCAGCGTTGTTGTTCTTCATAACATGACCGACACCAAGGTGGATGATTTATGCAAAATTTTATATTTTTTTCCTTTTTTCTTTTCTTGCTCTTCTTTTTCCTTTGTCGGATTATTGACAGGAAAAATAATACATTTTTCCCAAAATTCGTCCATGCTAGTGCCGTTGTGTCACGTGGCGTTGACTGAATCACCTCATCAACAATTTCAGACTAAAATTGACCAGAAGAGCTATTTTGGTTTAGAATTAAATAGGCAAAATTTTAAAAAAAGTTAATATAGTATTGGCCGCTGCATAATAGATTTATGACTTGTTCAGCAATTTTCCATTATTCATTTGTGACAAGTGACCTACTTAGTGCAATAAGAATGGCCTGACGCCCTAAGAGATCCATATGCTCAAAATCAGCCTCACACACACACACACACACACACACACACAAAAGCTGCACGAACAAGGCCCGCAAGCTAAAAACAATGCTAATCGGTGCAACTGTGGTACGGGTTACATTGCAGTTGTTGGGGCAAACCATGAATTTTTAGCTCGAAAAGATCTATAGACAAGTCATACTTGCCCATCGTCCATGAATGAGGGCTGTTCTAGAAATTAAGCACTGCTCGAGTCCATTCTAAGAATTCAGGGCTAATGTACTCGACTTTTTGTTTGCTGATCTTTGGTAAACACCTACCTGTTCTAGAATTTACAAGCAAATGTACATAATATTTATGAGGAGAAAGAGATTTCTACGAGAAATTGTACATAATATATAAATGCAATAGTCCAGATGTTATATCATTTGGATGAACAATGCAAAGAAGAAGAACGCTGTCAAGCAATAAAGGTGTTGACAAAGAAAGGATTTTTCACTCTGGACTTTTCCACCTATCAGCTCATCCTCTCGCCCTCATCGTTGGCATGTATTTGTATTGAGTCGTAGGGAGGGAAACCTAAATCCGTGCTCTGCCGGTCCTTAACAATAGAAAAAAAAAAAGAGAGAAAAAAATAATAAAACCTTAGAAAAATATAAATAAAATTTAAAATATTTCCATGTTAGCATCAATTGTGTCGTAGGGGATGATTGGCATTCACGCCGTCAATTTCCAGTCAAAATTAGTAGGATAAGCCATATTGACAAAAATTTGTCTAAAAGTTTATGACTAAATTGGCCAAATCGAGATGTTTAGAATTGAGCAAGCAAGTTCATGGCCTCTTAAGTAAATCTGGAATTTCTATGGACTTATTTGCAAAAAGTTTACTGATCGATGTTTATTCCAAGTCTTCTTTAGTCCGAGATGCAAGGCTAGTATTTGAAGAGATGAACGATAGAGATATTGTAGTTTGGAATGCAATGTTCTTTGGATATAGTCAGCAAATGGAAATGAGGAGACCTTCAAATTGTTCTTAGAGTTACAGTTATCTGAACAACGACCCAACGAATTCACGTTCGCTTCCCTTATCACAGCAGCAAGCAATTTAGCAAGTCTCCAGCATGGTCAACAGTTCCATAGCGAGATTAGAGAGCGCGGTTTGGATTTTGACCCGTTTGTCACAAATGCTCTTGTCGACATGTATGCTAAATGCGGAAGTGTTCAGGAGGCCAGGAAAGCAACTGACCTTGCTATTTGTGAAGATGTTGCATGTTGGAACACCATGATCGCAACATATGCACAACATGGAGAAGCACCGGCTGCGCTCCAGATATTTGACAAACTGATAATCGCAGGAGTGAAACCAAATTACATCACATATGCGGGCATCCTCTCTGCATGCAGCCATGCAGGGCTTGTGGAAGATGGATTGCGTCATTATAACTCAATGCGTGGGCTGGGAATTGAACCGGGGACCGAACATTATGCTTGCATGGTCTCCCTTTTTGGCTGAGTTGGTAGACTAAAGGGTGCTGTGGATTTCGTTGAGACAATGCCAATTCAACCGATGGCGCTGGTGTGGAGGAGCTTGCTCAGTGCATGCAGGAATGCCAGTGACAGCGAATTAGGGAAGTATGCTGCCGAGATGGCAATTTCTTTGGACCCGATGGATAGTGGATCTTATACACTTCTCTCGAATATATTTGCATCGAAAGGAATGAGGTTTGATGTAAAGAAGGTGAGGCAGAGAATGGACGAGACTGGAGTCCTAAAAGAACCAGGAAAAGAGTTGAATAGAAGTAAATAATGAGGTTCATGTGTTTGTTGCTAGAGAACGGACTCATTATGAGGCTGATTTGATTTATTCAGTTGTGGACTATTTAATTCTTCAGATAAAAGAGATCGGTTATGTGCCAAACAATGATGTGGTTATCATAGACGATTGGCTGACAATTAGTAACGGGACAATATTATACTGCAAATGCTCTCATTCTGTGTAACCTTCTAGCTGTCTTCCCGAAGTATGCACATCATCTGTCTGACTTGGGTTATCCATCGGATATGTTGAGACATAAGATCCCTCTTCGTGGTGTGAGGAGGATATTTCTCTGGAGAAGCTGCTGGGATATAATTTTGAATTGTCGTTACTTAGTGGTGAATATTGATGATTTTAGATTTCACTGGATGCGAATTAATCCTCAGCACTAAAGTTGCAAAAATGTCCCCAAACATCTATAAAGAAACTTGAGTCGTGAGGAATTGACGTGATTCTAAGACTTCCAGTGGCATGGTTGACTCATGAAGATTGGATGAACTAATGAGCTATACCCTGTTTGTAGTTTAGATGGCGGTAATTTAGTTGAAGAAGAGGGCAAATGACATGTTCCTGAGATTCAGAGAGACTAACCCACTGCTTGTAGCCACAAGATGACCAACCAGAAATGCCCCTTGGGGGAGACTCATTCTGTTAATGCAGGACGTCAACATGATGAGTTTCAAGTTGACCAACCACGAAGAATGAAAAAAATTGAGAGTTAGTTTCGGGTGGAATTTATGATATCTTGATCAAACCCACCTTTACTATTTGATGTATGATTACAATAACATTAGTTGAAGAGCAACACACGGTTTCTCATCTAGTGACAAATAAGGAAGAAACCGGAATTCGCAAGTAATTTCTTGGATCTGACATTTTTGGCTCCCTTGTCAGCAACTTCAACAGTTCAGTACTCACAATGGCTACCCAGTGTCACACCCCAAACCCCGGGTACGCACACATCCTTCGGCGGTCGACTAAAATTTTGTGACGTTCTTAGGATGCGTCGCCGACCCTTTCATTTTATGCACATGCGGAAGCAAAATAAACAGATACCCTGACAATATTCAAACATTGCGACAAAGGAAAGACAAGCCAATGATCCCAAACCACTTTATAAACATACCAAATCAATCTTAAGGTATGTACACTAAAGGTCTATCCCAAAAGAACTACCAAACAACCTATACTCCAAATCCCTTTGATTCTGGCTCACGATCCTCCATGACAGTCTCCTGTATCTCCAGACTAAGGACCTGAAAAAAATTGTAAACCACGACGGGTTGAGAATAAATCTCAGTGAGTCAACACTCTAAACCCCGATTAAGACGAGAATTCACTCAGAGACGTCCTAAACATACACCACTCAGAACTTACCTTGCCTAAGTACCTTCCTGCACATTAGTGCCTCTCATATAACGTATACATACAGTAAATGCATTCATTAACTAGAACACATCATATCACTTATCAAACAATTTATAGGGGTCTCGATTATAAGGCTAAATCATTATAACACGTCTCATTCCGTGCCACACAATTTCGTCCCATAATCACGCGAGGATATCTCATAACGATGGTTCAATCCATATTCAATATTCAAACTTAAGGCTCTAGAGGTGGCTCCCACGAAGTTACATTATAGTGTAGCACTTAACCTTTGACCACATATAGCAATAGTACAAGGTTCTAGAAGTGGCTCTCACAAAGTCACGTTATCGTGTAGCGCTTAGCCCTTTACTATGCATGACCGTAGTGCAAGGCTCTAGAGGTGGCTCCTATATGACTCAAGTCACCATGTAGCACTTAGCCCTTGACTATAAGGCTCTAGAGGTGACTCACACGAAATTTCGTTATCATAAAACACTTAGTCCTTTACCCACTCACAACCCATTTGGTTCCTCAACACATCACGTCATCTTTCAATAGTGATCCCATAATCACTTAATCACATATCATCACGCATAAGTTCTAAGCATTCGACAAGCCAACCATATCACCAAATATACACTATCTATGAAGCACTACACCAAGAACACCACAAAACCATAATCGACCCTAACCAGCAGAAATAGGGCCACTCGTGCGTCTCCAAGTAAAAATCCAAAATCCTAATCAAATGAATTCAGAAAATTCTCAAATTTGAATATGTTATAAAAGAAAATTAAATGAACATTTTTCATGCATACACCTTGACCCAGATCCTTCTGGATTAAGAATAGTAAATCACTCAAACTACTATGAAAACTGTGTCCATTTACAGAAATCACATTTTCCAAAATCAGTTTAGTTCGAGGCCCAAACTTGTTCGTTTGATCTGAAATTTAAATATATTAAACTAAAATATGTGAAAAACAACTTTTGTGAAGAAACTCTTTTGAAAATCGAGCCCAAAGAGTTGATAAAAATCCTTGCAACACCAAAAGGTCACAAGTTCCAGCAAAAACAAAGGTTCTGTTTTGTTTTTAACGAATTGAAACCCTACTCTTTTAAATCCATAAAATCTTGGGTAAAATATATGTCATATATAAAGATGTCTAAAAGATTTTCCATGAAGGAATCAACCTCAAAATATTAGCACATTTTGATCCACAAAAATGGCAAATGGCAAGGGTCCAGTAAACAGATTCAAAGAAAATCCACTAAATTAAACTAAACCACCCTCATAAGTGTTAATCTAACCAATTAGATTAACACTAATCCATATTAAGACTAATCTAACCAAATTAGACTAGCACTAATCCAACTTAAGACTAATCTCACTTACTACTAATTTAACTAAGCTAATTGGCACTAATCTAATCCCCTAAGCGTAATTAACAACCTAATCAAGGAATAAGGAGTTAAATCATCAGATTAGCGAGGTAACGGGTCCATGGCGATGGCAGCACGACAACGACCAAGACCCGAGCCTACGGCGACTCCAACGGAGGCCCGGAAGAGGCTAAAAAACAGCCAACAAGTCTCAGCCCAAAGCTGAGATTTGCTTATAAGTTGGGCTAGTTCAAGGGCTGCTAGAGGTTGGGCTCGACCGGGAGGGGGCTAGTTGGCACGAAAACAGGCAAAGGGTGCTAGAAGCAGCGACGGCAGCTCGGGTTGACGGCGGGGGCGAGCTGGCAGGCTGGTGTCGGCTCGGGGACAGCCCTGGTCCCAAACTGGATGGGACGGAGAGTGGAGCCAAGCTGCCTAGTGCGAGTGTGCGGACGGTGACACCGGCGGCTGCTGGATTGAAAATGGTGGTTTGCAGGGCTGGTGGCTGTTTTGGTGAAGCAAGTTGCAACACGACAATGGCTGAGGAAGAAAAAGAAGCTGAAAACTGCAGAAGAGGGGGTTTGTTTGGCCAAGAGGAGAAGGAAGGGGACACAAGGGAAGAGAGGGGGACAAGGGGAGACAAGAAGCCTTAGAAGTCCACTCTAAATATCTTAAACACTAGAGTGAAGCCCCATAAGTCTTCAGCCAAGTCCAGCTGCCAATTTCCCCTCCTAAACTGCAACATCCTGAAATTTTCAATCATGTTTTCAATTGAATAAATTGGACCTTTCATCGATGTTCATATAGTGTTGTTTGCTGAGCTGATCACTCGTGAGATAACTAGACTATTTGGGGAAGTCATTAAGGGATTTTAATGCAATAGACTTGAGAATTCGACCAGGAATCGACTGCTCAACCGTGCTAATTTGCAAGGGTCATTACAACATAGTTAAAAATCGATCAGAGACCGAAGATAGGTCGATTCGATTGAGATGTGTGATTGAGTGTGGGTGATTCCACCTGATTGCAAAATTCTTGTCGATCGGCACTAGATCGATTTTCTGTCGTTTTGAGTACCTTGTGTCCGTATTTGAAACCTTGAGATTTTCAGAACAACAGAGAGTTGCCAATGTGTCGAAGATGTACATTGTGGCTCGAAAATAATCGACCACAGGTCAATGGTACAAAAACTTCCTAAAAGCTACCCAGTAGGTTAGGTCACGCTAAAATCGCGTTAGATTGAAATTAATCGCAAATTTGAACTAGATTTCAGAAATTGAAAATTCTATCATGTCACGACTTATTTTAGGAACATCTACTCATCATTTAAAGAATTTTCGGTGATTCTGAGATTTTTACGGAAAATTGATTTTGACGTTTCTGAAAACGAACAGAAATTCGGATTGGCCGAATTGAAGGGATTTTCAACTTGCAAACCGAGCTACTTGGCGAAAGGAAATTGTAGAAATTATGTGGGCCTTTTCTATAATAAAATTGGACATCAAATTTGGGAATTTGTTGAAGAAATTGAACTCCAAAATGTGAAATTCGGAGCTTGTAGGGCGCAGCATTTTTTGGCTTCAAAAATCGGATTAATTGGTGGATTTTATACAAGAAAGTAATGGGGGACCATGGGATAAGTTTGAGGGCTTTAAGGGGACCAAGCATTTAATTTTTGGATAATCTTTATGATAGTGGCTAGTACGAACACCTAGAGGAGGGTGAATATGTGTGAAAAACAGATTCTGCAAAATGCAGTGAAAACCTTTACTTTTAACCTAAGTCTGAATAACAACAGACTTTTGAAACTGAATCTAAAGAGCATCAGACTTTAAGCGAGATCAGATTTTAGCAATTAAATAGAACTATGAACAAAATAAATGAGTTCAGGGAAAGAGAATAAGAATACAAGGTTTATAGTGGTTCGGCTTAGATCAAGCCTACATCCACTCTCCCACGTTAACAGCCTCTTGGCTGGATTCCACTATGCAATCAACAAGAGATTACAACTTTGAGTGCAAACACTTAGTAGTAGATCACACTATCTCACTAAGTCACTCTTTTGGTATTTTTCTCACAATCACAAACGTTTAAGCTCACCAAAGACAAGTGTATGATCGAAGGTCGCTCAGACTTTGGAATTATAAATTCTACGCTCCGTCTCTTACTTGCTCATCGGTCCTTGATCTCCTTAAATACTCCTTCACTTCCAAACTAGCCGTTGGACAGTATCTCAAGGATCGCCTTCCAATCTACCCATTGGACAGATCTATATCTAGAAGATTTAGCAGCCGTTGAGTGATAGAAGTAGAATCTGAAATTGATTCTGATCGCCCATACAAACAGAATCTTGGTTTCCATAAGTAGAGCTTCTTCGTATAGAAAGTTCTTATCTTCAATATCCAATTGTCAATCAATTAGATTGAGTCAATTAAATCAATCTTGATGTAGAATTGAAACCAAATTACCAGCCATTATACATTTGGGCTTGTATTGCGTTCTGTCTCGTTCTTGATGTAAGGTCTAAGAGCAATAGACTTTACAATCTGAGTCTAAGTGTAATAGACTTTAGAATCTGAGTCTAAGCATATTCTACTTCTGAACAGATTTAGCTTTAAAGTCTAGACATAGTCTAAATAAGTTCAGCTTCAGCATAGAGTCTGTCTTCTAGTTCTTCATTCATGTTCAGTCTGGAATTTGTCAGAGTGGGCAGACTTCTGATGTAGAACAGACTTTGACACTAGAGTCTAGTAGTCTTTAGACTTTGACACAAAAGTCTGGAAATCTTCATAATATACTTTGGACATGTGTTACGTTCAGTCTTCTGGCAATCTTTAGACTTTGACAATATCCTTTACATGTTCTATCATCTGCATAGTCTGTTACTTAACAATTTAAACATGTTAGTAGCCTTTGATTTATTTTGTCATCTTTAGAATATACTTTGGACATGTGTTACATTCAGTCTTCTGGCAATCTTCAGACTTTGACAATATCCTTTACATGTTTTATCATCTGCATAGTCTGTTACTCAACAATTTAAACACGTTAGTAGCCTTTGATTTATTTTGTCATCTTCAAAACATCATAAGGGATTTCCCTAACACTTTGTTGACTTTCTCCCCCATCAGCAGCTTCTCATGTACGCCCCCTCCATCTCCTTCGCACGTCGTCCCCGCTGATTCCCTCCTCTCCACAGCTTCTGTTTCATTTCCTTCCTCTGCAACTCACGCCCATCTCTCCACTCACTAATCAGCCCCACGCCAGCACACCATTTTCGGTCAACACGCCTCACCACCGAAGTTTCATCTTTGACCGCCCCCATCTTCTCCAAGTTTGTCTGCCACCGAAGCTACTGCCTGCACCAATTCCACCAAACCTTGTCTCTCTTTCCACCAAAGTCTTCAATCGCTGCCACGTCCCAGCCAACTCGGCAATTTCTTAGCTAGTCCGTTGACTCTCAAACCCCCAGCTCGACGCCAGATTTGCTTCTACCTTCGTGCCGTTCATCCCCTACAAAATCAATCCCTCAAAGCAGCCCATCAGCCGAGGAAATCCGAGCATAAACATGGGCCTCCTCGGGCCAATTTTCAGGCCCAATCTGTGCCTCGTTGGCATCGCCGTTTTGGAACTTGTCGATCCTCGTCGCATCCCCATCGTTTTGGTTTGAGCGGATCGCAAATCAAGTGAGTTAACTTACTAAACCTCGCTTAGTGAGTTAATTATGCTTAGAGGGTAATTAAATTAAGTTAACTAAGGTTTATGTGGTTAGTTAGATTAGATTAATTATTTAAATATCCAATTTTGCATGTTAGGTTGTTTAATAAAGTTAATTAAGGCCTAGATAGGTTGTATTAATTATCTAGATTGATTCGGGAATTTTCCGGGCCCATCTCGGTATTTAATTTTGCAATTTTGGCCTAGGTTAGCAATTTTGGCATTTAATTAAATTATTTAATTATTAAATATTTTCCGGAAATTAGACTGGGATAGCCCGTCTCGATAGGAATTTTGTGCTGATTGCAATGGTTTGTTCGGTTTATGCAATTGGATGTTAATTTGTGCAAATTGAGTGCTAATTGAATGTTTGGTAATTTATTCCAAAAATTATGAATTTCAATATTTATTTAGAAATTCCCAGGTGTCGGGTTTTAACACCGAAAATAGTTTTATATACTATATAAAATAATGGGATTTTAAATTGGAGGATATGAATTTTTCGGGTTCGATCTGACCGTGTACCCACACACGACTATTTTCACAAAGTGTTTTTAATATGAAGAAAATATGCCAGGATCACTATTTTAATGGAGATATTTGAGTGCAATACACGGTGTCCTGGGCCGAGATTGATTAGTCGTGTGTTGGTTAATGAGAACCCATCTCGAGCTTTTAAGCTGGACAAACCCTATGTGGGTTATCCATTCTTTGGATCACGGGTCGCAGTAGATTTCGGACCTACGCTCCTTCGGGGAAGCCGTCTATTAAGATATGGACATCACCATGCTCAATGGAGGTGAGATGAAGCCTGGCTACACCAGAATACACCGAACTTTTGAGTAGGTTGTACTCGGGTCGCAGTAGATTCTGAACCTACACCCATTCGGGGAAACCGTCTATTAAGATATAGACGTGGTCATGCTCAATGGCGGTGAGACGATACCTGGCTATGCTAGTAGATACTGAACTCATGAGAAAGTGGTACCCTTAAGGGACAAATTTAACAATTGAGACGCTTGTGATTGATTGAGTTGATGAGATGTTTCAATTGTTGTGTGCATTAATTATATGCAATTGAAATATGAACTGTGTTGATTTGCGGGAAGGAACTGAGGCGAGGTAAGTTCCTTGTTCTCATCGAGTGATTGTGTGGCTAGGTCAACCTTGGCGTATTTCCTTCCTAATAAGGGTTTAGAGGGTGAACTTGCTGAGACATTGTCTCACTAGTTATTATATAACCATTTTCAGGTCCTTAAATGGTGGTCGTGGAGGATCGAAGCTTGGAGGTGGAGTCTGAAGGATCGGTGTCTATGTCCTCCTAATATGTTGTAGGATAACTTCTTTTGAGAGTCGATCATTTTATAGGCTTAACCTAGACTCCTTTTGTATATAAACCCAGTTGTTTATAAAAGTATGCTTTTGTGAAATGTTGCCATGCTTTCCTATCCCATGTTGTTTGTTGTCAGGGTTTATTATTTCGCTTCCACGTGTGCAATAAAAATAAAAGGGTCGGCGACTAGTCCTAGGAAGTCGCAATTGCATCGACCGTAGATGGATGTATGCGTGCTCGAGGTTCGGGGCGTGACACAAACTTCCCAAACAAGCCAAGAATGAAGGCCAAATGTTGCAGTCCCCACAGCCCTACGAATTTCACCCATTCCCCTCAAGTTCTTCACAAAATCAATTCAATTCCACACCAAATAACCTCCATTTAATGGCCACACATGCCATGGTAGTGCCCACACAAATTCCTTGCATTTCTTTCACCAAACAATCCAATTAAAAGGCCAAAAATCCACATATAAATGGCCCTATGAATTTCTTGAATTTAAATTGCCTAATTTTGATTTTTCGCTAAAATTCTGGGCTCGCCGAAAATTCTTCCAAGGATGCAATGACGTCCTAAAAATAAATCGTGACACGCTGAAACTTTCGATTCTCGAAACCGAGTTCAATTTCGTGGTTAATTTCGATTCGACGCGATTTTAGCATGACCTAACCTACCGGGTAGCTTTTAGGAATTTTATCATGGTTGACCCATGGTCAATGATTTAAATCCACGTTTGTGCATCTTTGAATCATTGACGACTCTCGATTGTCATAGAAATCTCAAGGTTTCAATTATGAGCACTGGGTATAGAATTGACAGAAAAATCGGTTTAGTGCCATTCGACACGAATATTGCAATCAGGTGGAATCACCCACAATTTAATTATGTGCTTCTATCGAATCGACCTATCTTTGATCTCTAATCAATTGTAACAGTGCCATATTGACCCTTGCTGATTAGCACGGTCAAGCAGTCGGTTTATGATCAAATTCTCAAGTCTGTCACGTTTATATCCCTTAACGGCTTCACCTAATAAGTTAGTTACTTGTGAGGGGCCCATCTCATAGTAAAATGACTATAGACGCGTCGACGAAATGCCCATTTCATATAATCGAGATGGGGTCGAAATTCAGGATGTCACACCTAGAGAGAACAACATCTGCACACAAGTCTAAGTCACCTCAACTAGTAACTACATTTGGCTTTTCTCTTCGCTCCTCCTTTCAATGTAAAGATGAAGACTTTCATGCTACAAAAACATGCTAGACAAGCAAGACAATGGAGTGGATGGATCAATGTGCCTCAGCTGATTCGAAGACAATCCATGATCTTGCTATTTTTTTGTTATCAGAATTATTTTTCGAGAGTTGTCTCTAACCCCTCGAATTTTTCTTTTTGATATCTTCATCTTTGGCAACTTTGAGACCTTGCAAGAACTTGATTTGATTTCCCTTCATGATATCTACTATATTTTCTAATGTTGACATTAACATAACCAAACAATTGGCTGTCATGACCCACCCATGGGCAGCGCAGATGGTGTGAGTGCTCTTCTTCATCGCCGAGGTCGAGAGTTTAAACCCTTTCATTGTATTCCATGACTTAAGTGGAGGTCCCAGGGGTGGATTATTAGGCCAGCCCCCCCCTAAGGTTTTACATCTAAATAGTGGCTTGCGACAACGTCCGACGGTGCCACCGGGCATCGGAGGGCGGTGTGACCCCGTAAGGGAGTCTCCGGCAATTCCTCAGTCACCAAAAAGAAAAAAAGAAAAACAATTGGCTGTCATGAAACTTCACTCTCAAGCCTCAAGTCAGCTTGTTTAACTCTCTTCACATATCGCTAGAATTTATCATTCATTCACAAGTTATGCTTTACTCTTCGCTAGTTAGAAAGTTGATCTTTCTAACATATGAAGATTGATTATGTTGGCAACTATGTTTTTTCTTTTTTACTCTCTCACTCTCTCTCTGATCCAGGCTTTGCCATGATAGATCTTGTGACCATAATCACTTGACTTCAAAACATGAGAATTTTTATCCTTATTTGCAGAACTTTCACGTCCGATAAAAATTTGAGGACTGGAATGAAGTGAGTCAATTAGTATTAAATCGACATAATTGGCAACTTAAATTAGGCCCATTTTAGACTACTATTCATAGCATGAGTGCGATTTCAGACAATCGTGTGCTGATGTGCTGAGTCTTACTGAGGTTAGGTACCTCCATGGTTGATTTCAACCCACCACATTGCATGCTCTCTTCATGGGGACGATACGATGTGCACAAAGAGACTGAATAAGAATTTGAAAGCTATGTCAACTTTGAAACTAAAAGGGCCCCTTCCTTGATTAGACTATGCAAGTATTTTCTTACCCTTCGTTTACTCTATGTAGAAAATCCAAAGATGGAAGACTTTCAAGTCTCCTTCCTTGAGTAGACTTCTCCAATTTCGTCTTACCATTCATTTACTCAATGTAGAAGTTCAAAGGTGAAGAGTTTCTTGCAGCCTACCACATTACACGCTCTCTTCATGTGAATGATACGATGTCCACAAAAAGACTAAATAAGAATAAAAAATGTATGTGAACTTTGAAACTAACAAGGTACCTTCCTTGATTAGACAACTCAAGTATTTTCTTACCCTTCGTTTACTCGATGTAGAAAATCCAAAGATGGAAGACTTTCAAGTCTCCCTCCTTAAGTAGACTTTTCCAATTTTGTCTTACTCTTCATTTAGTCAATGTAAAACGTTCAAAGGTGAAGAATTTCTTGCAACCACATTACACGCTCTCTTCATGTGAATAATACGATGCCCACAAAAAGATTGAATAAGAATTGAAAAGGTATGTGGACTTTGAAACTAATCGGGACCCTCCATTGATTAGACTGCTCAAGTATTTTCTTACCCTTCGTTTACTCTATGTAGAAAATCCAAAGATGGAAGACTTTCAAGTCTCCTTCCTTGAGTAGACTTCTCCATATTTTTCTTACCCTTAATTTACTCCATGTGGAACATTCAAAGGTGAAGACCATTCATGATCTTGCTAGTTTTTTCTAATGAGAATCTTCTTCGAGAGTTGTTTCTTCAACCTCTTGCATTTTCATTATTGATATCTTCATCTTTGGCAACTTTGAGACCTTGTAAGAACTTGATTTGATTTCCCTTCATGATATCTGCTACATCTCGTGACGTTGACATGAACATAATTGAACAATTGTCTGCCATGGAATCTTGCTCTCAAGCCTCAAGTCAGCTTGCTTAGCTTTCTTCACATATTTGCCAGAATTTATCATTCACTTAAAAGTTATGCTTACTCTTTGCTAACCAGTGAGTTGACCTTGCTTCGTTCATTCATGATCTTTTTAACATATGCAAATTGATTGAACTGTTTTTCTTTTACTCTCTCTCTCTCTCTCTCTCTCTTATCCAAGCTTCGCCATGACGGGTCATGTGACCATAATTACTCACCTCAAAGACTTAGAAAGTTTTATCCTTATTTGCAGAAGTTTTAAGTGTGATAAAAGTTATGACCAGAATAATATGAATCACAATTAGTATGAAAACCACATGATTGATGACTCAAATGAGAACCATTTTAGACGGCTATTCGTAGCGTGAATCTGATTTTGGACAATCGCGTTTTATGAGCTAGTTTATCGAGGTTAGGTACATCCACGACTATTTTCAACCCACCACATTGCACGCTCTCTTCACGTGGTTGATATGATACACACAAAGAGACTCAAAAAGAACCACTAAGGTATGTGGAGTTTGAAACTAATGAGTCCCCTTCCTTGACTAGATTTCTTGAGTTTTTTCTTACCCTTCATTTACTCAATGTAGAAAATGGAAGACTTTCAAGTCTCCTTCCTTGGATTAGACTTTTCAAGTTTTTTTTTCTCTCACTTCCTTTGCTCATTGTAGATCCTGCAATTGATTAATTGAGTTTTATATGCACGCCAGAGATTATATATACCAACCCATCCACACACACCCACACACAGAGATGACAACAAAAATGCACTTCCCTTCATCAACAACATCATTGTCTTCTCTTATAACCAATTTCTGCTTGCTCTTGGTTCTAATCTCCCTGTTCCTTCCAGGGGCCTATGGCCGTAAGTGATTTTTCTTTTTGGTGCTCCAGGCTTCTAATAATGGAGGAGGACATAAACTGAGGATCATGATTCCATGAAATTGTAGCTGGCATGACAAAGCATGAGAACATAGAGAAAGTTTTATACATCTTGCTGTTTTTCTTATCATCATCGTTTGGACAATTTTTCTACATTGAATATTGAACCACAATTTAGGGACGAAGTTGAATATTCATTGATAAAGTTGTCCATTGAACTAAAGTTCATGGGACATTTGTGTCATTTTCTCTTTATTAGTTATTGACCATGATTTTCTGCTTGCTCTTGCTTATAATCTCCCTGTTCCTTCTAGGGGCCTCTGCTGGCTTCACTGGATTTAAGACTAGAAATATGTTCTTCGTTAAAGCAAAAGTCTTCACTCCATGTAAGTGATTTTTCTTTTGGTGCTTTGAGCTTTCAATAATGGAGGGGGACATGGATTGAGAACCGTATTCCATGAAACTGGAGTTCACATGGCATGACATAAAAACATAGAGAAAGTTTTATACATCATACTATTTTTCCTACCATTGCACGAATAATTTTGCCACACGAATCATTGTATAATTTTGGACAGTCTTTGATATTTCATAATGATTTTCATTGAATATCGGGTCGCACATGCAGCTTTTACGCCAATTGAAAGCTTTCCTGATGGTGCCGAAGGACAAGCGGGTGAGTCCTCCTTTTACTCCATATCTCGAACCTTCCCATCACGTTAGCTGTCTCTAGAAGGGTTTATACGTATTACGGTTGCTCGAAAGCACTACAACCTTAATTCATCGGATGCTCTCTAGTCATATAATCATGTAATGTGTGCGGTTTTACTTATGCATCAAACAATTAATGATACTCTATGAAATTTCATCTCTACAAACTTAATATCTGCATATGCGTAATTTCTTATTTATAGCAAGAATTAGTGACAAAGTCTTGGCGCTCTATAGCGACACTGTTCATATACTTCTTTAAGTAGCATGGTCGCAACAAGTTGGTCAATAAGGTTTTCTACAGTTAATTATGTGGGGGAAAAAGTCATGGCAATTTCATCATATTGTCAATCATTTCTCTGTACTATGCAAATTGATTACAAAATAAACCAATGGCATCCCACGATTAATATTTTTCTGGAGTGCATTACTAACAGTCTCAAACTGAGGAGGGGGTGTGGTAGTAATGAGCTATTAAAGAAAATAGTCTTGCATTCTCAATAGAAAAAGAAAAAAGAAGAAAGGACAGTCTCACATCATCTACTTAACCGAGAATTAATTTCAATTCTAGCGAGACTCATTCCTTCATTTCCCTCTATTTTAAACATAGTTGGAGACTCTGTACCTGCAAAGCCTTGATCAGACAGCATGTTGGTTGCTCAAGATGCCACCAAGCAAAGAAGAACTTTGTCACCTGTGATCGTGATATATATATAATATGTCATAATAATCTTGGTATGTACTTGGCATAGCAGAATTATTTCAGTTCCCAGTATTCCGCACATCATCTTCCAGACATTCTCATGTAAAATATAAATAGATATGTTTCATTCTTTACTCTTCAATAATGTTCATCCAAGTAGAGACATCTCATCACCATCTTACGTCTTAGAAAGATGCTTGTGGGGCTTAGGAAAGGCAATTTTATCGGTCCACCCTGAGGAGCCTCCTATCTCTACAGCTATTCGATGGGACAATTATTTAAAAAGTCTTGAACTCATTATATAGTGGTCAATTTAGATCTAAATTCTTTTATATTGCCAATTGAATCTTAAATTTTTTGACAGTTTGTCAACGTAGACTTTTGACCAATTTTGGCCATAAATCGCTGACGCTAACATGGATGATTTCCATATAAATTTATATTTTTTCCTTTTTCTTTTCTTTTTCTTTTTTTTCCCCTTCATTGGATTACCGGAAGGAAAAACAATATATTTTTCCTAAAAATCGTCCACATCAATGGCAGTCGTGCCACATAAAATGGCGGCACTGGCTGAACCGCCATGTCAACAATTTCCGACCAAAATTGACGAGAATGGCTACTTTGATTTAGAACTAAATTGATAAAACTAAAAAGTTTATGATTGTGTTAGCCAATGTACAATAGATTTAAGATTTTTTGGATAATTTCCCTATTGTTCAGTTGCAGTAAGCGGGCTACTTAGCACAAAAAGAATGGTCTGACGTTCTCTAAGAGACCCAGATACTAAAAATTAGCCACAGAAAAAAGGGTGCATGAACAAGGCGGTCTAGCTAAAACACTGCGGCTAATAGTGCAACTGTGATATTTGCTAATGTTGGGGCAAACCATGAATTTCAGCTCGAAAAAGATTTATAAACCAATCATACTTGCCAATAGTCCTTGAACGAGGTTTATTCTAGAAATTAAGCACTGCCCGAGTCCGTTCTAAGAATTCAGGCTTTAATCAATTTTTTGTTTGTTGAGCTTCGGTAAACACCTACCTATTTTATCCTTTATAAGCAAATGTACATAACATATATGAGGTGAAAGAAATTTCTACAAGCAAATGTACATAATATATAAATGCATTAGTCTACATGTTACATCGTTTGGATGTACAATGCAAAGAAGAAGGTCCCCGTCCAGCAATATAGGTGTTGACAAAGAAAATGATTTTTCACTCTGGAATTTTTCCCCCTATCGGCTAATCCTCATCTCTAGCATGTGCTCTCCACTTGACTTACCGACCAGACAGCATAATTTAAACCGACAGATAAGAATTAAGAAACTCTCAGTTGGAATTTCGGGGCAATGCGAAATCCAGAATACACATTTATTTCTTTAAGTTGCAAACTGTCCACATCCAACGGACACCTTAACCTGAAATGACACTCCAGGCATAGGGGCGTATCCGCCAGATGCTCATTCTAATGCTGTACCTACTATATCCAGTAAAAAACAACGGCTCATACCACTCAGGCTTCGTCTTCAAGGAGGCCTTCTGTACTCTCTTTGCTTTTGCTACTTCCCCAAGCTCTCTCTTATCTTCTCCACCTCTTCCAAAGTCAACCCCTTCGTCTCCGGCACAAAGATGACCACAAACACGACGGCCAACACGGCTACACACGCAGGAATCGAGAACGTCGCACCTGTCCCCACAGCGTCTGCGATGCTAAGAAATGTCTATGCCACAATCAAGTTCAAAATCCAATGGACGGTGGCCGACATGCCACCACATATTCCACGATATGCCTCGGGGTGTATCTCCGAGTTCACTGTCCATGGTACGGGTCCCATCCCGGGTGGGAAGCAAGCAATGTAGAGGGCCAAACCGATGACTGCGAGCCACCCGTATACCCCGTTTGTGGAATCGGAGGATTCTGCAAAGAATGCACCAGAGAGAATTGCCAAGGATGCCAACACACTGGATAAACTCGCGAGGGCCAGTTTTCTCCGATCAACACGGTCAATTAATGGTCCCCGCAGCATTCATGGCAGCGACGATCGGGGATAAGAGAAGTGCTAGCTGATCGGAAGAGAAGCCAGCCATATGGACTATAGCTGGGCTCCAGTACATCACTGTATTGATACCGGTGAACTGCTGAATTTGAGATAAAAGAGGAGGCTTGAACATCGTGGTTTTGAACGACTTATAGCTGTCATAGACTTTATTAGCATCTGACATAGATTTACTAATGAAATGCAATCGATCGCAAATAGATTTAAAGTCGCAAAGATAAATAGATAAAGGCTTATTTTCTTGTCTATGTGATGAAGTTATCATGAACATCCTCTACATCGTTACCCGTATCGCCGTTGACTCACACGTCCATAAAAATCGCCATGCATTCACCTAGATATATGAAGTTCTTTTTCGTATTTTATACTATATAAAAGAAATAAAATAAGGCCTACTATCTTTAGTTTTAAATCACAGCCGGTGGAATTAGTTAATTAATTCTTCGACTTTTATTTTTTTATTCTTATATACCTTTCTCTAGATCATTATATACAGCTTTTTCGATAAAAAAAATGCATTTAGATAGATTCGGGTACTATATATGAATGATGTGTCGACTGAAAGTGATAAAAAATAGAATGTATTTTTATACAGGAAGATTGATCGAGATACATCGTCATAATTTGAATAATTCTTTAATTTTTTTTATTCTCTATCATGATCATCACTGCTTTACTTGAAACAAAAAAAAAATCAAATTATTTTTTCGTTAATCAAGATATTTAGTTCATATCTACATCGTATTATTTTTAATCATATATATATATATATAATCCTACTCAGCTTATTACACCACAAATTGACACTCTCAAAAAACCCATTTTTAAAGCCTTTGAATTTCCAAAAAATCTTAGCCCAGAGTTTGCCAAAGCTATAGAACAAAAGAAAAAACTCTTAGGAAAATCAAAGTTAGAACCTGATCCTATACTAGACACTCCTAAATTCCAGAGTCTTATCATTAAAGACACTCCAGACCAACCCACTATTAGCACCCTAACCAAACACTCTAGTAATTCCGATATCGAGTGGGAGATTAACGGACTCAATTGGAGACAACCTCGAAGCTTTATTATAGCAGAGCTACCCCACCAGACATTGCCCAAGAAGAATCATCGCAAGAAATACAGAATAAATACTCTCCTGACGCCATCTATGAATGGAATATTGATGGTGTTGCTGAAACCAATATTATGAACATTCTTAACAACATGGTTATGCTTGCTAATGCCTACAAAACCCAGCAAGATGTTTCTGACCATGCTGTTGCTAATCTTCTAGTAGCCGGATTTACTGGACAACTAAAAGGTTGGTGGGATAATTACCTGACAGATGAACAAAAAACACAAATTTTAACTGCTTATAAGGTGATGATTTTGGTCAATGCATGGATGATGATCAAGGACATCTCATCCAAGATGCTGTCAATACCCTTATCTATTCCATTTCACAACACTTCGTAGGAGATCCTTCACATATTAGAGATAGAAACCAATATCTTCTTTCCAATATGCGTTGCAAATCCTTAGGAAGATTTAGAGAATACAAAGAGCTTTTCTTTCAAAGGGTTCTTATTAGACCCGACTGCAATTAACCCTTTTGGAAAGAAAAATTCTTAGCAGGTTTACCTCAGATTATAGGAGACCAAGTTAGAGATAAAATTAGAGAAGAATACAGCGGTCAAATTCCTTATGATATCCTTTCTTATGGAGAAATAGTCTCTTATGTTTATAGACAAGGAACACAAATGTGTAATACTATCAAATTACAAAGACAACTCAAGGAAGAACAATCCCTCACCAATAGGAGTCTAGGAGATTTTTGTGCCCAATATGACCCTTCTTATAATGAAAAAACAAAAACAAAATGTAAGGGCACTTGTCCTCCCGAGAAAGAAACAAAGAAACATCGCAACAAACCTCAACCCCGTAGGAATAACCAAAGACACCAGAATAACCAAAATAGGACTCACCCGATAAGAAAAATTTTAAAGACATTAAGTGCTACTCTTGCGGTAGAAAAGGTCATATTTCAAAATACTGTAGGATTAATAAAAAATTAAATGAGCTTTCTTTAGATGACAATACTCTTAACCAGTTAAATAACATCTTCATAGGAAATGACGATACTTCTTCTGATGAATTTCTTGAGGAAGAAGGTCTTCAGATCAATGAAATAGATTCATCTTCAGATTCCGAATATGAAGACGCTTCTCCATAAAAACCCATTCTGAAGTAAACGTCTTAACAAAAGAAGAAACTTGATGACCAAAATGAAATCACTAGTACCCCGACACCTCTCGATCCAGCCTTTCTTATGTTGTTAACAGAAATAACATCTAGAAAATGGATAATAAATATTAAGATAAAAATCAATAATGAGTATATTATTAAAACAACAGCACTCTTTGATACAAAAACCTCAATTGTATCAAAGAAGGCCTTGTTCCAACAAGATACTTTGACAAAACTTCTGAATCCTTAAAATCAGCCTCAGGAGACAAACTGAATATACAATACAAGTTACCCGAAGCCCTAATAATAAAAGACCAAATGTCTTACAAAACATCTTTTCTTTTAGTTAAAAACATGAGGCAACAGGTTATCCTTGGAACACCTTTTATACAATTAATACAACCCTTTACTGTTACTAATGAAGGTATAGAAACTCATGCTTTAAACAAAAAAATCACCTTCAATTTCATAACAAAACCACAGAAAAGAAGTCTTAATATTTTACAAGAACATTCCATTTCAGAAATAAATTGCCTTATAAAAGACAAAGAAAACCAGCTTGAATTTTTAAAAGAAGATTTAAAATTCAAAAGGATAGAAGAAAATCTTTTGAAACCTAAAATTTTAGAAAAGATTGCTTCCTTACAAAAATACATAGAGAAAACCATATGCTCTACCTTACCCAATGCCTTTTGGGAAAGAAAAAAGCATATTGTAGACCTACCTTATGAACATGATTTTTCTGAAAACAAAATTCCTACCAAAGCCCGCCCAACACAAATGAACCAAAAAGTTTTAAAATTTTGTCAAGAAGAAATACAAGATCTTTTAAATAAAAAACTCATAAGAAAAAGTCAATCACCTTGGAGTTGTTCCGCTTTCTATGTCAATAAAAATGCTGAACTAGAAAGAGGAGTTCCTAGGTTAGTTATTAATTATAAACCTCTTAATACAACCCTTAGATGGATAAGATACCTATACCTAATAAAAAAAGATTTACTAAACAGACTTTGTAGATCAAAAATATTTTCTAAATTTGACATGAAATCAGGATTTTGGCAAATACAAGTCAGTGAAAAGGATAAATACAAGACAGCCTTTACTGTACCTTTTGGCCAATATGAATGGAATGTTATGCCATTCGGTATATATATATATTAAGAGTAACGCGCGAGATTGTAATCCAGATGAATCGAACCACCAATTTGGGTTATAAGCAGAATTATGGTGATGTCGACGGTTGCCGCCTAATGCGTAAATCACTTGTTGTGATGCTTGCTGTAGGAGATGGTGCTCATCCGGGGAAGAGCATCTAGGGACTTTTTTTCGTTATAATTGGCAGGCCAATGATTGAGCTTGTTTTCACTTTTTTAGTTGGAAAAAAAAAAACAGTTTTGACAATTTTCAATCACCCCCATTAAATTCACACATTTTACTGAAAAGTAATTGTTTAGATTTCTTCTAAGATAACGATGCCTTTTCGGTGAAACTTGGAGAATACTAAAAATCTCTTGTATCAACCTACCCAATCTATTGATTTCCTACATCATTACAATATAAATTTTTGGGATAATTTTACTGTTCTTTTAGCAATTGTTCAAGGTTAAAAGATGAAAGTTCTAATGAATCTATTTTATTATAAGATGCAAAAATATTCAAATTGGTCTCGGTTACAATTTTCCATCTCAAATTGAGTTTTCTTCACAGGTATTTTAAACATGGTTAGGAACCCTTTATTATTAATTCACAGGCCAAATACCAAAAATGTATAAACCTTTACTCTAAGGGCAATTTTTACGACGACTTTTCAAACACACCAAAGAAAGAGACGTATACTTTTATATAATGGGAAAATTTTAATTTTCAAAGTTATTTGAGTGTCTGCCTTTTCTTAAACTTTTGAAAATTTCTGGCAAAATCGTTCCAAGATAAAAGATTACGCCCTTTTTTTTTAAAAAAAATTATTTTTTAACATAATTTTCATATAAAGTAGTAAACTCTAAAAAAATTTCTTGCTAAAAAAAAAAAAAACTCTAAAAAAATTTTAAAATGTGATTTTCACGATTCTTAGCGCCCTCCTCCATTTTCAGGACCGTTAACGGAACAACAGGCATTTCGAAATGCACCACCTACGATGACGAGCTACTGCCATGGTCGGTCGAGCACTCCTCGCAGACAATGTCGCAGGATCTCCAAAGCCACGAGACCCTCCTCCTTCGCCTTCTCCACCTTCCCGTCGGAGATCCCATCTCGCCCGCTTCCCGCTTCGCGGGCCAAGAGGCGCGAATTCGCCGAGCCCTTGCAGTCGCCCGCTTCCGCCTCCGACGCTGACGACCCCATTCGTTACCGCAAGAAGCTCCACAGCCGAATTATCGTCTGAGGGTTTCAGTATGACGTGTTCCTTGCCAACGTTCTGCTGCATTCTTACTCGAAGTCAGGGGCTTTTCGGGATGCAAGAAGGGTGTTTGACAATATCCCCGAGAGGAACCTGATCACTTGGTCTACGGTGATCTCGATGTACGCCCGGCATGGGTGTTGCGATGAAGCGCTCGTGAGCTTTGTGGAGTTTCAGAGAAGCTCCGTCGAGAGGCCGAATGAGTATATTTTGGCCAGTCTGATCCGTGGTTGTGCGCAGTCGGGTGGCCTTGATGAAGGAGCTCAGGTACATGGTTTCGTTGTTAAGGCTGGTCTCGGTCAGGATGTCTATGTTGGCACTTCTCTGGTTTTTTTGTATGCGAATAATGGTGGGATAGATGGGGCGAGATCGGTTTTTGATGGTTTATTGGATAAGACTGATGTTACTTGGACTGCGATCATAAGCGGGCATGTGAAATGTGGGAGAAGTGAAGTGTCTCTGCAGTTGTTTAGCCAGATGATAGATCCTGGCCTTCTTCCTGACAAATACGTGATTTCCAGCGTTTTAAGTGCTTGCTCAGCACTTGAGTTTGTTGAAGGTGGCAAGCAGATTCATGCTCATATACTGAGGCGAGAAGCAGAGATGGACATTTCAGTAATTAATATGCAGATCGATTGTTATACAAATTCTGGCATGGCACGAAGAGCTCAGAGGCTATCTGACTATATGGAAGTTCAAAATATGATTTCTTGGACAACGATGATTTCTGGGTACATGCAGAACTCGTATGATAAGGAAGCATTGAAGCTGTTTGCAGAGATGACTGTGTTGGGTCGGAATCCTGATGCATTTGCTTGCACCAGTGCTCTCACATCATGTGGGTCTTAATACAGGGAAAGCAAGTTCATGCTTACACTATCAAGGCCAATTTAGAGTTTGATGATCTCGTCAAAAATGGCTTGATAGATATGTATGTGAAAAGCAACGCGCTAGAGGATGCTAGGAAACTTTTTGATGTTATGGATGGGAAAAACGTTGTCTCCTATAATGCAATGATCGAAGGCTACTCAAGACTAGAGAAACTGGAGGAAGCACTGGATCTTCTCCATAGCATGAGGCTTGCATCGTTCTCCCCAAGTCCATTGACATTCGTCAGCATCCTTGGATTATCAACTGCTTTATTCGCCTTGGAATTGAGCAAGCAAGTTCATGGCCTCTTAAGTAAATCTGGAATTTCTATGGACTTATTTGCAGGGAGTTCACTGATCATGTTTATTCCAAGTCTTCTTTAGTCTGAGATGTGAGGCTAGTATTTGACAAGATGAACGATAGAGATATTGTAGTTTGGAATGCAATGTTCTTTGGATATAGTCGGCAAATGAAAAATGAGGAGACCTTCAAATTGTTCTTAGAGTTGCAGTTATCTGAACAACAACCCAACGAATTTACCTTCACTTCCCTTATCACAGCAGCAAGCAATTTAGCAAGTCTCCAACTTGGTCAACAGTTCCATAGCCAGATTATAAAGCACGGTTTGGATTTTGACCCATTTGTCACGAATGCTCTTGTGGATAGGTATGCTAAATGCGGAAGTATTCAGGAGGCCAGGAAAGCATTTGACCTCACTATTTGTGAAGATGTGGCATGCTGGAACTCCATGATCACAACATATGCACAACATGGAGAAGCACAGGCTGCTCTCCAGATATTTGAGGAAATGATAATCGCAGGAGTGAAACCAAATTACATCACATATGTGGGCATCCTCTCTGCATGCAGCCATGCGGGGCTTGTGGAAGATGGATTGCATCATTATAACTCAATGCGTGGGCTTGGAATTGAACCAGGGACCGAACATTATGCTTGCATGGTCTCCCTTTTGGGCCAAGCTGGTAGTCTAAATGATGTGGTGGATTTCATTGAGACAATGCCAATTCAACCAATGGCGCTGGTGTGGAGGAGCTTGCTCAGTGCATGCAGGAATGTTGGTGACAGTGAATTAGGAAAGTATGCAGCCCAGATGGCAATTTCTTTGGACCTGATGGATAGTGGATCTTATACACTTCTCTCGAATATATTTGCATCAAAAGGAATGTGGTTTGACGTAAAGAAGGTGAGGCAGAGAATGGACGAGACTGGAGTCCTAAAAGAACCAGGAAAAAGTTGGATAGAAGTTAATAATGAGGCTCATGTGTTTGTTGCTAGAGACCGGACTCATTATGAGGCTGATTTGATTTATTCAGTTTTGGACTATTTAATTCTTCAGATAAAGGAGATCGGTTATGTGCCAAACAATGCTGCCGTTATCATAGACGATTGACTGACAATTAGTAATGGGACAATATTATACTGCAAATGCTCTCATTCTGTGTATCCTTCCAGCTGTTTGATGCTTGGACATGATCAATCTTCTTGAAGTATGCACCTCATCTATCTGACTTGGGTTTTCCATCGGATATGTTGAGACATGAGATCCCTCTTCGTGGTGTGAGGAGGATATTTCTCTGGAGAAGCAGCTGCTGGGATATAATTTCAAATTGTCATTATTGAGTGGCAAATGTTGATGATTTTAGATTTCACTGGATTCGAATTAATCCTCAAAGCATTGAAGTTGCAAAGATGTCTCCAATCATCTATAAAGAGACTTGAGTCATGAGGAATTGATGCGACTCTATGAGTTCCAATGGCATGGTTGACTTGTGAAGATTGGATGAACTAATGAGCTACGCTCTGTTTGTAGTTTAGAAGGGGGCAATATAGTTGAAGAAGAGGGCAAATGACCTGTTCTTGAGATACAGAGGGATAACCCAGATTAACCCACTGCCTGTAGCCACAAGATGACCAACCAGAAATGCTCCTTGGTGGAGATTCACTCTGTTAATGCAGGACGTCAACATGATGAGTTTCAGGTTGACCAACCACGAAGAATGAAAAACTTGAGAGTCAGTTTCTTGTGGAATTTATGATACCTTGATCAAATTCACCTATCATTTGATGTCTGAATGCAATAAAATTAGTTGAAGAGCAACACAGTTTTTCATCTAGTGACAAATAAGGAAGAAACCGGAATTTGCAAGTAATTTTTCATATCTGATATTTCCAGCTCCTCTGTCAGCAACTTCAACAGTTCAGTGCTTACACTGGCCACACAGAGAGAACAACATCTGCATTTAGGTCTTAATACTTTTCTGTACAGAAGTCTAAGTCACCTCAACTGGTCACTGCATTTAGCTTTACTCTTCCCTCCGTTTTTCAATGTTAAGATGAAGACTTTCATGCTTCTCAAGCATGCTAGACAAGCAATACAATGGAGACGATGGATGAATGTGCTTCAACTGATCCAAAGACAATTCACGATCTTGCTAGTTTTTTTTTTTTTTTAATGAGAATCTTCTTCGAGAGTTAATTCTCTAACCTCTTGAATTTTACTTTTGACATCTTCATCTTTGGCAACTTCGAGACATTACAAGAACTTGATTTGATTTCCCTTCATGATATCTTCTTTATTCCATAACATTGACATGAACATAGCCAGACAATTGGCTGCCATGGAACTTTGCTCTCAAGTCTCAAGTTAGCTTGTTTCACTTTCTTCACATATTGCTAGAATTTATCATTCATAAGTCATGTTCACTCCTTGCTAGTCAGCAAGTTGAGCTTGCTTTGTTCTTTTTATTTTTTTAGCTGGTCGAATGCTCGGTTTGTTCATTCATGATTTAACATATGTAAATTGATTATATTAGGAACTGTGTTTTTTTTTTTAGCTCTCTCCTCTCTCTCTCATCTAAAGCTTTACTACGGATCCTAAGTGACCATAATCACTCTCCTTAAAGACTTGGAAAGTTTTATCTTTATTTGCTGAATGCTTCAAGTCCGATAATAGTCTAGGACTGAAATAAAATGAATAAGAAATAGTATCAAAACCACATGATTGTGGACCATTTTAGAATACTATTGGTTGTGTAAGTGCAATTTTGGACAATCAGGTGCTTATAAGCTGAAGCTTACCAAGGTTAGGTACCTCCATGGCTGTTTTTAACCCACCACATTACACGCTATCTTCATGTGGATGATATGATATCCACAAAAAGAAAAATTAAGAATCGAAAATGTACTGGACTTTGAAACTAACAAGGCCCCTTTCTTGATTAGACAGCTCAAGTATTTTCTTACCTTTCGTTTACTCAATGTAGAAAATCCAAAGATGGAAGACTTTCAAGTCTCCTTCCTTGTGTAGACTTCTCCACTTTCCTCTTGCCTTTGATTTACTCAATGTAGAAGGTTCAAAGGTGAAGACTCTTGTGCACCCACCACATTACACGCTCTCTTCATGTGGATGATACGATATCCACAAAAAGACTGAATAAGAATCGAAAATGTATGTGGACTTTAAACTAACAAGGCCCCTTCCTTGATTAGACAGCTCAAGTATTTTCTCACCATTCGTTTACTCAATGTAGAAAATCCAAAGATGGAAGACTTTCAAGTCTCCTTCCTTGTGTAGACTTCTCTAGTTTCGTCTTACCTTTGATTTACTCAATGTAGAACGTTCAAAGGTGAAGACTTTCGTGCAACCCACCACATTACACGCTCTCTTCATGAGGATGATATGATGCCCACAAAACGAGTAAATAAGAATCATGTGGACTTTGAAACTAACAAGGCCCCTTCCTTGATTAGACAGCTCAAGTATTTTCTTACCCTTCATTTACTCAATGTAGAAAATCCAAAGATGGAAGACTTTCAAGTCTCCTTCCTTGAGTAGACTTATCTAGTTTCATCTTACCTGCATTTACTCAATGTAGAACGTTTAGAGGTGAAGGCTTTTATGCAATGATTGCCAACTCCTCTGTCTGCAACTTTGAACTTCTATATTGGCAATGGCCACACAGAGAGAGCAATATCTACACTTAGGTCTTATCACTTTTCTGTACGAAAGTCTAACTTACCTCAACTAGTCACTAAATTTCTCCCCCTTCTTTTTTCAATGTAAAGGTGAAGGCTTTTCATGGTACTAAAACATGCTAGACCAAGCAAGACAATGAAGCTGATGGATCAATGTGCTTCAACTGATCCGAAGACAATTCCCAATCTTTATGGTTTTTCCTACTTAGAATCTTCTTAGAGAGTTTTTTTTTAACCTCTTGCATTTTTCTTTTTGATATCTTTTGTTTTCGGCAACTTTGAGACCTTGCAAGAACTTGATCTGATTTCCCTTCATGATATGTGATATATTTTGTAACGTTGACATGAATATAACCAAACAATTGGCTACCATGTAACCTTGCTCTCAAGCCTCAAGTCAGCTTTTTTAACTCTCTTCACATATTGCTAGAAGTTATCATTCATTTGCAAGTCCTACTTACTCCTTGCTAGTCAATAAGTTGAGCTCACTTTGTTCATTCATGATCTTTCTAACATATGCAAATTGATTATATCAGGAACTGTTTCTCTCTCTCTCTCTCTCTCTCTCTCTCTGATCCAGGCTTTGCCATGATGGATCCTGCGACCATAATCACTTACCATCCAAACTTAGGAAGTTTTATCCTTATTTATAGAAGTTTTGAGTCCGATAAAAGTTGAGGACCGGCATAAAATGAATAAAAAATTGAACCAAAACCACATGACTGACGACATAAATGGGGAACATTTTAGACTACTATTCGTAGTGTGAGTGCGATTTTGGACAATCACATGCTTGTGAGCCAAGGCTTACCGAGGTTAGGTGCTTCTACGGTTGTTTTCAACCCACCACTTTACACGCTCTCTTCATGTGGATGATACGATACATACAAAGAGACTGAATAAGAATGGAAAAAGGTTTGTGGACCCGGAAACTAACGACTCCCCTTCCTTATTTAGACTTCTTGAGTTTTTTCTTACCCTTCGTTTACTCAATGTATGAAAATCCAAAGCTGGAAGACATTCATGTCTTCTTCCTCAGATTAGACTTTTCAAGTTTTTTTCTATCCCTTCATTTACTCAATGTAGATCATGCAACTGATTAATTGAGTTTTTTCTAAGCCAGAGATTATATATACCCACGCACCCATCCATCCACTTACCCACACACTCAGAGATGACATCAAAAATGCACTTCCCTTCATCGACATCATCATCATCTTCCCTTATCACCATTTTCTTCTTGCTCTTGGTTATAATCTCCCTGTTCCTTCCTGGGGACTCGGCTGTCATGCCTCCGAAACGTAAGTGATTTTCTTTTTGGTGATTTGAGCTTTCAGTAATGGAGGGGGACATGGATTGAGGATTCCATGAAACTGAAGTTCACATGGCATGATACGAGAACATAGAGAAAGTTTTATACATCCTACTGTTTTTTATATCATCGCTTGGACAATTTTGCTATATTGAACATTGAATCAAAGTTCAAGGATTGCATTAAATAAATTAAAAGTTCATGAATGGTATTACACATGGGACTAAAGTTTAGGAACCATTTGTGTCATTTTCCCTTTATTAGTTATTGATCGCCATTTTTTGCTTGCTCTTGCTTATAATCTCTTTGTTCCATCTAGGGGCCTCGGCTGGACTCCCTAAACCTCTCCTCAGACCTCCTCCCCCCAGAGCGTGGGGTAAGTGATTTTTCTTGTTGGTGCTTTGAGCTTTTAGTAATGGAGGGGGACATCGAGTTCAAATGGCATGACACGAGAACATACAAGAAGTTCTATACATCGTGGTGTTTTTCTTAAAGTTGCTCGGATATTTTGCTGCATGAATTGTTCAATAATTTTGGGAAGTATCTGATCTTTCATAACAAATTCCATTGAATTTCTTCTTGCCTATAAATTTGGATCCTCTAGGGAAAATTGTTCAAAAAGTCCTAAAATTTTTGTTTTTTTTTGCTAATTCAGTCATAAATATTTAAATATTTTACCAATTAAGTCATAAACATTTCCACCTTTTGTCAATTAAATTTTAAACCTTCCAATTTTGGCTTGAATCCGACTGAATCTAGCCATTTTAGATGGCATGGCTGACGCGGACATGATTTTTTTTTTCATAATATTTTTCGATTATTTATTTATTTTCTTTTTCTTTCTTTCGTTTTTATCTTTATCTTTTTTATTTTTTTTTTAACCGGGCTAGCGAGGGTTGAGAGGACCTTTTGGGTGAGGGTCGCAACTAGCCTTGCCTAAATCCGGGCACATGGCTTTTCGACTTCGGCTTCCTTTTCGTGACATGAACGATCCTCTACTCAACGGGAGGATAGTGACACGCGAAGGAATTGCCAATCTGACGCCCTCACTTGTGGCTCTCCTCACTAGAAGGTGGCCGCTCTAGTCGATCTGGTGAGCCTCGCTTCATCGCATGAACCGTTTCGCTAGCTCTTTCTCTTCATCGTTTGTTTTCTTCGGTTCGATCGATTTTTTTTTTTTTTTTTCAAAAAGGATGAGCACGATCATGGGCAGATATGATTCCCCCAAGTCATTGCTTTCCTTTTGGAAAATTTTGCCCATCTCCCATGAGCTTCAGCCCTTGTTTCCCTGCCCCTTTTCTGTTTGAAACTTCCCCTGTGAAAGACTCCGAAAATCTATTTTATTCTGCCAACCCCACTAATCGCGGTTTTCCCCTCGAATCTCCATTGAATTAATTTCTTCAGCGCGTTGAACCACTTGTTTCTCTACTTTCTCCGTTGTTCCTTGGCCGAGAATATCCAGAATATGTGTCCCTTATTCACTTCCCAATTTCGCAAAAAAAAAAAAAAAAAAAAAAATAGCGCCTCATATCTCACCTTTCCTTTGCTCGAAAATTACACTTGCCTTGATCGGAATTGATTGAACTTTGTTGCCCTATTTCGTTTACCTCCCAAATTCGGAACGGCTGAATAGAGGATTGTTCATGTCTCGATGAGGAAGCCAAAGCCGAAAAACCACGCATCCAAATCTGGGCGAGGCTGGCCACGACCCTCACCCTGAAGGCCATCGCAGCTGGGGGCAAGGGCCGTGCTCCTCGCCAGCCACCAAAAAAAGAAGGGAGAAAGAAAAAAATAAAAAGACTACAAAATAAAAAATGATGACAGCTAGTGTTCATGTGAATGAATTCTGGCCAAAATTGATTGAATGGACTCAATTGGTAAAATATGAAAATCTTTAAGATTAATTGACAAAATTGAAAGGTTTAGGACTAAATTGGCAAAAGTGCAATATGTTTAGAACTTTTGTGGATAATTTCTCCACGATTGTGAGTCTTCTTTTTACTCCATATCTTGACCCTTTTCATCACATAGTATTTGATCTTTCATATTGATTTTCATTGAATATTGTCTTGCATATGCAGCACAGGCAAGCCATTCTCCTCACGCACATGGGTGAGTCCTTTTTAACTCCATATCTCGAATATTACCATCACGTTGTCTGCCTCTAGAATAGTTTATACATTTGCGAATCACTCATCATACATCTTATTAAGCTTGCTTAAAAGTACTACAACCTTAATTCATTGGAGATTCTCTAGTCATGTCTGATTTCACTTATGCATTGAATGATCAATGATATTTCATGAAATTTCATCTTCACAAACATAGTATGTGCATATGCATAATTTCTTATTTATAGCAAAAATTAATAACAAAATCTCGGTGCTTTGTGCCGACATTGTTTGTGTACTTGTTTGCGTAGCATGGTCGCAACAACTTGGTCAATAAGGTTTTTTACAGTTAAATATGTGGCGAAAAAATCATGGTAATTTCATCATTATGTCAATAATTTCTCTCTACTATTCAAATTAATTACAAAATAAACCAATGTGTATCCCATGATTAATATTTAAAGTATAGATTAATTTCATGTATATTGAGTGGATTCCATTCCTTAGGAAAAAATGGCATCGGCAGCAAGATGACAACCGATTGAATATTTCTAAAAAGATTTAAAACTCAATGACTATGAGACAGTGGGTAAAATGTTTAGGATTTGTTTTGCACTTGTTCCAAAAGTTTTTTTATATTAATTTGTGCTGGATGAAGAGCTTATGAACTTGGACTTACTCCATCATCATCAATTTTATGACACTTCCTAGTTAGATGAAGAACGTGATTGTGGCGCCTTAAGTAAGATGTTTACGCATGACATTGTAAACTCCTAAAGTCGTATGATCCTTCATAACAAGTAGGTTATATCTGATGGGAGAACAGTAACAATTTGAACAATATCGAATTAACGCAGCGGAATAAAATATTCTCCCATCTTGTGTAAACCTAATAGGAATCGATATAATAAAGTAAAATAAATACCAAGCACGCGAACACAAGACGATTTTTTTACGTGGAAAACCTCCTCGATTTGAGGAGATAAAAAACTACGGGACCGGAGTCCATCAGAACAAAATTGGGTGAACAATGTTCTCTAGCAAATACTAGAGGTACATAGTAGCAAACACCTCGAGAACATAATTCTTGGTAATACACATGAATTTCACAAGAGATCAAGGATAAATTTAACAAAAAACGTAGGTTTTGATCAATTCACGAAAAACCTAATGTAGGGAGCTTCAAATGAAAATCAAACCGTTCATATTCGAGAAGATTGCGCCATGAACATTCTGACAAAATTTCAGGTCAATCGGACCACGAATCGACGTCCGATGCTAGTTTAATGTAAATCAGACTTTGCCATAAACCCTAGATTTTATGCTTTCTATTTTTCTCTTGTTACTATGTCTTTTTGCAGCTACCACTTTAAAGATAATGAGAAACCATATTTCACCATATGACTTATCAAATGGGCTCAAGCCCTTTTTTGCGTTTGCAACTCATTGGGTTTCCTCCACATAGGAGTGAACCTAGCTAACAAATCTCCCCCTCACGACAATGTAGAGGGATTCGCCATTCCTGCTATTAATTGGCAATGTTCAAGCTTCTCTCTTGGTAGGGTCTTCGTCATCATATCAGAGCCATTATGATCCTTATGAATTTTCTCAAGTTTCAACAACTTTTCATCTAGAACATCCCTTATCCAATGATATCTAACATCAATATGTTTCGATCTAGAATGAAAAGATAAATTCTTACCAAGATGAATTGCGCTTTGATTATCACAAAATAGCACATACCTCTTTTGCTTGAACCCAAGTTCTTCTAAGAACTTCTTCATCCATAGCATCTCTTTATTAGCTTCAGTCACTCCAATAAATTCAGCTTCAGTTGTAGAAAGTGCAACACACTTCTGCAATCTTGACCTCCATGACACAGCTCCACCCACAAAAGAAATCAAATAACCAGAAGTAGATTTATGAATATCAATATCTCCTGCCAAGTTGGAATCTGTGTATTTAACTAACAAATTTCCCGGTCCTGAAACCGAGTTTCAAATTTGAAGTTCCCCGAAGATACCTCATAATCCACTTCACTGCATTCCAATGCTCTCTGCTTGGATTTGACAAAGAGCGATTAACAATGCCAACTGCGTGCGCCAAGTCTGGGTGTGTACATACCATCGCATACATTAAGCTTCCTATAGCTGAGGCATATGGACCACTTTCCATATCTTTATTCTCTTTATCAGTCGTAGGACTTTCTTTCATATTTAACTTAAAGTGGGCAGTAAGAGGAGTACTAACCACTTTAGCTTTGTCCATGTAAAATTCTAAAGGATCTTTTCGATATATATCTCTTGTGACAAAAACAACTTCTTAGCATCTCTATCTCGGGTAATTCTAATGCCAATAATCTGCTTCGCCGAGCCAAAGTCTTTCATGGCAAAAGACTTGCTCAACTGTTTCTTCAATAACTCAATTCTTGAAACATTTCTGCCAACAATCAACATATCATCAACATAAAGTAAGAGAATAATAAAGTCATCATCAGAAAATTTTTGGACAAACACATAGTTATCCGAGGAAGTTTTCTTATAGCCTTGTTCTATCATAATTGACGCAAACTTTTTGTACCATTGTCTCGATGCTTGTTTTAGGCCATAGAGACTTTTCTTTAATTTGCACACATAATTATTTTTCCCTTTCACTTTAAAATCCTCAGGTTGTTCCATGTATATCTCTTCCTCCAAGTCACCATGTAGGAAGGCTGTTTTGACATCCATTTACTCAATTTCCAAATCTAGGGTAGCTGCGAAGCCTAGTACCACACGAATATAAGACATTTTCACTACCGGAGAAAATATATCAACAAAATCAATACCCTTTCTCTGATCGAATCCCTTAACAACCAATCTAGCTTTGTATCATGGTTGTGAAGTATGTTTATCTTGCTTCAATCTATATACCCACTAGTTCTTCAAAGCTCTTTTACTTTCAGGTAACTTCATCAACTCAAACGTATGATTATCATAAAGTGACTGCATCTCATCCTGCATAACATCAAACTAATTGCTTTTGCACTCATCTTCTATTGCTTTCACATAGCACTCTGGTTCACCTACATCAGTCAATAATACATACTTATCTTTAGAATACCTGATGGGAGGTCGTCAGTCTCGAATGGATCTCTAGACTGGAACATCCAGTGGAACATCTAATTGAGCCTATGGTTCAGGAATAATATTATCTGTTTTAACATGTTTAGGAACATGTGCGTTATTTGGAACATTAACTTCCTGCTGCTCTTCATCAACTTGTGTAGAAATATTTGTAAGAGGAACTGGATCTAAATCAACCAAATTATCACTAACCTATGGTGCTGAAATCATTTATGCTTTCTTAATATCCTCTATTGTTTGATCTTCCATAAACACAACGTCTCTATTTCTTACAATTTTCTTTTTAACCGGATCATAAAATTTGTAGCCAAGCATATCTTGTCCATAACCATTAAATATGCACTGTCATGTTTTCATATCAAGTTTAGATCTCTCATCCTTGGGAATATGCACAAATGCTTTACACCCAAAGACACACAAATAATCATAAGAAACATCTTTGCATGTCCAAATTTTATTAGGAACATCAAACTCTAAAGGAATGCATGTAGTAAGATTTAATACATGCCCAATTGTACTTAAAGCCTCACCCCAAAAGGATCCAGGTAGCTTTGACTGTGAAAGTAAGTATCTTACCCTTTCAACTAGTATTTTGTTCATTCTCTCAGCTAAGCCATTTAACTGAGGTGTCTTGGGAGGTGTCTTTTGATGTCGAATACCTTGTTGTCTACAATATTCATCAAAAGGTCCAATATACTCTCCCTCGTTATCGGTTCCGATGCACTTCAATTTCTTTCCATTACGTCTCTCAACTGAAGCCTGAAATTACTTAAAAGCGTCTAATACTTGATCTTTAGTTTTCAAGGTATGAATCCAAATTTTCCTTGAAAAATCATTTATGAAGGTAACAAAATAAAAAAAGCCACCAAGTGATTTTGTTTTCATAGGACCACAAATATCGAGAATGCACTAAATCCAAGTATACCGACTTTCTTGAAGGAGGGGAGTTTTTAAATGCAATTTTGTTCTGTTTTCCCGCTAAATAGTGAGCACATTTCTTTAGCACTGAACTTTTCAATCCTGAAATGAGCTTCTTCTTGGCCAATATCGACAAACCCTTCTCACTAATGTGACTGAGCCTCTTATGCCATAACTCAGCTGCATTTTCGTTGTCTATTGCATTAATTTTGTCTGTGGACAACTTTACCTACATAATGTACAACGAAGAATATTTTTCACCTCTAATCACAATAAGAGAACCTTTGGTGAGCTTCCATTGACCATTACTGAAGGTGCTACAATACCCTTCATCATCCAACTTGCCTGTAGAAATCAAATTCAAGTGGATATCAGGTATATGTTTAACATTATTCAATACTAATCTTGTTTTATTGTTGGTTTCTAGGCACACATCACCGATGCCTACAGCTTGAGAAAACCCATTGTTTCCCATCTTCATAGATCCGAAGTCATCTGACATGTATGATGTAAAGAAATCTCTACGAGACGTAGCATGAATAGATGTACCACTATCAATTACCCAACTGGTCTCATGAGATACAAAATTCATCACATCACCATAAAAAAATGATGAGAAATTTTTCTTTAAGTGCAATAACACAATTGTCATCACTGTCATTATCACTTTTCTTCTCTTTATCTTTCTCCTTTTGTTTCTCCCTTTTTAACTGGCGACAAAACCTTTGAATATGTCCATTCTGATGACAATAATGGCACTCAACATTAGCAAATTTATTATATTTACCTTTTCTTTTATCTCGACTTTTATCTCTGTTTCTCGGACCTCGAGACTCACTTCTTCTCATTTTCTCAACAACCAAGGCATCAGAATGTGAAGAGGACGATCCTTGTGTCTTCCTTCTCATCTTTTCATTCAAAATACTACTCTTGACCAAATCCATGGTAATCATACCATCCGGAGCAGAATTAGACAAAGATATTCGGAACGTCTCCCATGAGTCCGACAGAGTACCAAGCAATCATAGTGCTTGTATCTCATTATCAAACTTGATTCCCATCGTAGCCAACTGATTTATAATTCCCTGAAAAGAATTTAAATGATTAGTCAAACGAGTACCATCTTGATATCTCAAAGCTATCTTTTGTTTTCTCAAAAATAACTTATTATTCTCAATCTTTCAAGCATATAATTGTTTGAGCTTATCCCATAAACTGCGTGCATGTGTTTCCTCAATAATATGGTTCAAACATTATCAGCCACCCACTGCCTAATATAACCACACACTTGACGATGAAATATAGATTATTCAGCATCATTTTTATTCTCCGATTTCTATTAGGCAAATACGGGTAAATAAAAATCTTTCACATATAAAAGGTCTTCCATCTTTCCTTTCCAAATATGATAATTTGAATCATTCAATGTAACCATTTTACTCGTATTCATTTCCACTGTTTAACAAAAGACAAAAAAATCAAGCAATAACCAGAAGCTCTGATACCACTCTGATGGGAGAACAGTAATAATTCGAACAATATCGAATTAACGTAGCGGAATAAAATAATCTCTCATCTTGTGTAAACCTAATAGGAATCAATATAGTAGAATAAAATAAATACCAAGCATGCGAATACAAGAAGATTTTTTTACATGGAAAATCTCCTCGATGTGAGGAGATAAAAAATCACGAGACCGGAGTCTACCCGAAAATCTTCACTATCAACAAAATTGGGTGAACAATATTCTTCTCTAGCAAATACTAGAGGTACATAGCAGCAAAAACCTCAAGAACATAAATCTTGGCAATATACATGAATTTCACAAGAGATTAAGGATAAATTTGACCAAAAACGCAGGTTTTGATCAATTCATGAAAAACCTGATGTAGGGAGCTTCAAACGAAAATCAAACCGTTCAGATTTGAGAAGATTGTGCCACAAACATGCTGACAAAATTTCAGCTCAATCGGATCACGAATCGACCTCCAATGCTAGCTTGATGTAAATCATACTTTGCCCCAAACCTCAGATTTTCTGCTTTCTCTTTTTCTCTTGTTATTACATCTTTTTGCGGCTACCACTTTTAAGATAGTGAGAAACCCTATTTCTCCATATGACTTATCAAATGGTCTCAAGTCCTTTTTTGTGCTTGTAACTCATTGGGCTTCTTTCACATAGTAATAAACCCAACTAACAATATCAATGTGGCATTGCTAATTTCTTTTAGCTATTTTTGAGTTGTTGGTTTCTAGATTCTGCTTTTTGGTCATTTAAGCTCCGAACCATGTTATTAGGGGACATCCAAGCTTGTTGCACATTGTTCTTTTTTTTTTTTTTATGACCCAGGGAAACCCATAAGTTGACAGCTAGCAAGCAACTCCTGGAGCCCATGGAAGAACCCACCACCCCCGTGAAGCGGGTAAGTCCACATGCGACGTGCTGGGGATTTGAACTTCTCCCTTTCGTGAGGGAGAGAAAGCCTGAAGCCAGCAACGCTATTCAGTGTGTTCTTCGTTCGTTGTAAATTGGTAAAATTTGCACTGACGTGCCATTAAGCAGTGGTGCTTGTATCTTTTAGTGTCGCATGTGATTCCCTCTCATTCTCTGCTGCAACTAATAGACAGATATATTTTTAGGTGTAGAGACAAATATAGAGACCGCAATCACAGGAGGAGAAGTCGCCGTAGAAGCTGGGGACGATATGATTGCGACAAGTATAGAGACAGGGAAAGGAGTTACCATCATCGGAGCAGGAGCCATAGCAAAAGTCCAAATCCTCGCAAAGACTAAAGTGTGCTCAAGTATAATGATAGGACTAAAAACTTATCACAAAAGGGCAATTGAGTTTTAAAAAATTTCAAAAAGCATAATTAAGCCATAAAAGTTGCCATACTAGTCCAATCAAATATTTCTGTTGATTGCACTTATATAAATTTTAGGACTTGATTGTTTTTTTTTTGTGACAAATTTTAAGACTTGTTAATATCTTCTTGACAAGTTTTGAGATTTTATTATACTTTTTAAAATTTTTAAAATTAAATTACACTTTTTAAATAAATTTTAAGATCTTCGTGCCTTTATCCTTTTTTTTTTTGTTGACCGTGCTCTCGTTTCTACACGAACGGGTCAACGGGGGCAAGATTTGGCTTCATTAATTCCCAGTGAGTAGACTTTCCTTTTGTGTGCTTAAAATTGCATAATGCGTGGCGCAGATTACGATTTGATCGCGTGGAAAGTTGACTGTTCACACAGGTCATGAAAGACCATGACTTTTACATCACTTGCCTAAGAGACTCTGTCAAAGTCTCTGGATTTCAATTAACGAGGGGAACTCAATTCCGAAATTGAAACTGATCAAGTCAGAAAAGTCACCAACGAAGACTACAAAATAAAAATTCCAAAGTCTCCAAGGAACCAAAATTCGTTCAATCAACTTTTAGATGCTACAGACAAACTTTTTAAGCATCGCTCAGTGACTCGGGAAAAGAAAAACCAACTGGTCCCCTAGTGGGACCACGCAAATAAACGTACATTTTCCTCCATTCGTTTCGCGGAAAATAATTTCCGGAAAAACGTTTTCCGGATTTTCCGGCGTTCGTTTTACGGAAAGTGAATTCCTTAGGAAAAACGTTTTCCGTGAAAGGAAAAAAGTCTTCTAAATTAGGGGAAAATGTTTTCCACTTTTGAAAAGAGAAAAACATTTTTCTCACTTGATCTCTCTTATCTTATACCTCTACAAATCATCACTTTCTCCTCCCCTTTCTTCTTCTTCTTTTCTTTTTTTTTATTCGAATTATTTTTAATTTTCTTTTTCTTTTTAATTCAATTATTTTTAATTTCCTTTTTCTTTTCTGTTTTCTTTTCTTTTTTTTTCCTTTTCTTTTCTTTGTTTCCCATCTTCTTCTTTCTTGGCTAGTCGTCGGTCGTCGCCAGGTGAACCTCGAGCTTGTCAATCTCAAGCTTGTGCTCGTCAATCTGGCGAGCCTCGTGCTTGTCGGCGAGCTTGAGGTTCGCCAGTGGCCGGTCGCGGGCCATCTCCGGGCTGGCGACCGACCGAGAAAGAAGGAGATGGAAAACAAAGAAAAATGAAAAAATAATAATAATAAATTTTAAAAATTTAAAATAATTTAAAATTGAATTTTAAAAAATATGAAAATTCCATTTTAAAAAATAAAAAAAAATGAAAAAGAGAATATGAAGGAAAGGATTTTCCTTACCAAACAACGAAAAATATTTTCCACTTCCTTTTTTAGATTTCATCTAAACACCGGAAAATAATTACGTTTCCTCGAAAATGACTTTTCTGAAAAATGTTTTCCAGAAACGCCACCATTTCCACGAAACAAGTGGAGCCTTAGTCTCCACTGGTTAGTCACCCTTTTATTGCATACCCATTACCATGGAAAATGATAGGAAGGTGAGTTTTCACCGCTTATTTAAGCATTGCTTGTTGTCCCAAGGAAAGACAAACCAACTTACTCGAACCAAAACAGGAGAAGGAGAAGAAGAATCTATGGATTCTTCACTAGGATTCAAGAGGGTCATGAGCCTTGTGGCTGCCCTTGCCCTTTTCACTACCTTTGCCATTTCACTTCCTGCTCATGCTTCCCCTATAGAAGCCCAAGCCCTCCTCAAGTGGAAGTCCAGTCTTGGCAACCATTCAAATTCTTCCCTCTCTTCGTGGACTCCCTCTCCTCATAATGCCATTGGTTCCAACTCGACTTTGAGTCCATGTGCTTGGTATGGCATCTCCTGCAATCAGGTGGGCAGCGTGATCGGGATAAATCTCACTAGCATCTATGTCAAAGGTACGCTTAATGAATTCCCATTCTCATCTTTGTCTCATCTCATGGACATGGACTTGAGTATAAATAGTCTCTCTGGCCAAATTCCACCTCAAATCGGTCTCTTGAGCAATCTCACCTATCTCGACCTCTCTATCAATCAGTTCTTGGGGAAAATTCCGTCGGAGATCAGCCATCTAACGAAACTAACAGTCTTGTACCTAGTTTCTAATGAGTTAAATGGCTCCATTCCCCAAGAAATCGGGCAGTTGCATTTGCTCAATGAGATCGCAATGTATTCGAATCAGTTGAATGGACCCATACCTTCCTCATTGGGTAATTTGAGCAAATTGGCTAGACTGTATGTCTACAACAACTCCCTTTCTGGTTCTATTCCCCGTGAAATGGGAAATATGAAAAATCTGGAAGTGCTCCACATGGACACCAACCTCCTAACAGGACCGATTCCTTCCACTTTGGGGAACTTAACCAAATTGACAAAGCTACACCTATTTGCTAATGAGCTTATTGGTTCCATCCCGCCGGAGCTAGGAAAATCGAATCTTCTTAGCAAGTTGTGCCTTAATGATAATAACCTTACTGGTTCAATCCCACCAACATTAGGCAATTTGACAAAGCTCGCCCATCTTTATCTCTATGATAACCAGCTTTCGAGTCACATTCCTGATGAGATAGGAAATCTCCGAGCTATGCTTGACTTAGAGCTAAGTACAAATGAGCTCACTGGCCCAATTCCTTCTTCTTTGGGTAACTTGACCAACCTGGGACGTTTGTTCCTCCGCCAAAATCACCTTTCTGGTTCAATTCCTAAATCCATAGGTGATCTAGTGAACTTGGTGGTGCTACAATTGGATACCAACAAGTTAAGTGGCTCCTTACCAGAAAACTTGTGCCGAGGCGGGTTGCTCCAAAACCTTACAGTGAGTGGCAACAACTTAATCGGTTCTATCCCTAGAAGCTTGAGAAATTGCACAAGCTTAGTCAGAGCACGCCTTGGGGAAAACCAATTCACTGGAAACATATCTGAGACCTTCGGTGTCTACCCCAACCTGACCTTTATTGATATGAGTTTCAACAAGTTCTATGGAGAAATCTCAACAAATTGGGGAAGTTGCATGCATTTAAGGGATCTAAGAATTGCGGGAAATAACATTACTGGTAGCTTACCTCCAGAGATTGGAAACGCAACTCAACTGGGTGCAATTGATCTTTCCTTCAATAGCTTAGTTAGTGAGGTTCCAAAAGAATTTGGAAAATTGACTTCTTTGGTGAATTTGAATCTAAGTAGGAACCAGCTTTTGGCCGAATAAGTCCAGATATTGTGTTGCTACCTAGTCTTCAAAAATTGGATTTGTCTAGGAATAGATTAAGCATGTCTATCCCGCAGACTATAGGGTTTTCTTCAAACTTGTTCTTCTTGAATCTAAGCAACAACCGGTTGAGCCAAGATATTCCAGGGCAATTAGGGATGCTGATTCACCTATCCGAGCTAGACTTGAGTCATAACTTGTTAAGCGGTGGGATCCCAGCTGAATTCAACAAGCTACAAAGCCTAGTGAAACTTGACCTTTCACACAATAATCTTTCTGGCCTTATATACGAAACTTTCAAGGATATGCGAGGTTTGATGGAGGTGGACATCTCTTACAACAAGTTTGAGGGTCCCATTCCCAACACAACGGCATTCCAAAATGCAACAAAAGAATCGTTTCAAGGCAATAGTGGATTGTGTGGAAATGTTGAAGGACTTGAGCCTTGTGATCAAGCGGTGATGGATAAAGAAAGCTCTCCAGCGGGAGGGAGGGTGTTTCTTATTGTGTTCCCTCTGCTAGGATTAATCCTAATTATTTTCTTTGGAATATTCTTCATCTTTCGTAGAATGAAGTCCCATCCACCAGTGGAACTAGCACCCAAGACAATTGAAGTCTTTTCTCTATCAAAGTACGATGGAATGATTTCATATGAAGACATCATGGAAGCCACTGGGGCTTTTAATGAGATTTTCTGTATTGGAAGGGGAGGCTATGGAAGTGTCTTCAAGGCTAAATTAAGATCCGACGATATAGTAGCCGTAAAAAAGCTCCATCAAACTACTGATAGTGGGCAAACAAATCAAAAGGAATTTTTGAATGAGATTAGGGCATTGACGGAAATTCGACACCGCAATATTGTGAAACTTGTGGGCTTTTGTTCGCATCCACGACACTCATTCTTGGTGTATGAGTACTGTGACAAAGGAAGCTTGTCTACAATCTTGAGCAACGAAGAAGAAGCTAAAGAGTTAGATTGGAACAAGAGGGTGAATATTATAAAAGGCGTGGCTCATGCTTTATCTTATATGCACCATGATTGTATCCCTCCAATCGTTCATCGAGATATTTCAAGTAACAACATTCTGCTTGATTCGGAGTACGAGGGGCACGTTTCTGACTTTGGCACGGCTAAGCTTCTTAAGCTGGACACATCAAACTGGAGTGCAGTCGTTGGCACATATGGTTACGTAGCTCCAGGTTAATTTCTAACATCAACTCTTGATCCGACGGTTTAGCTAAAGCAATGTCTTGTACTAACACTCATATCTCCTTTGTGCAGAGCTTGCTTACACAAATGAAGGTGACGGAGAAATGCGATGTGTATAGCTTTGGAATATTGGCCATCGAGGTGATCAAAGGAAGACATCCGGGTGATAGCCTTTCATCTCTATTAGCTCTGGTCGACATGGAGATCTCAGTAGTTTTAAAGAATATGTTAGATTCACGCCTGCCAACGCCCACGCCAGGCATTGAGGATGAACTTCTGACCATCCTAAAGCTTGCAGTGGCTTGCGTATCTGCTAATCCCCAACTCAGGCCGTCGATGGAAATGATTTCTCATGTGCTATCTGCGCGTTCAACCATTTTCAATGGAGTTAAAAAATCGCAGGAGCCCACTGATCCTGTGAGAGATGCAACAAATTCAAGCCGTGAACTGGATAAATTTGTAGAAGATGTCTGATAAACGATTTTGCTCTGTCAACCACATGCAGGAAGGTCTGGTCTCTAATGAAAAACACGTTTAAACTGAAAAGTTTAGTTTCAAACTTTTTCTAATTTATTGTTTCTCTCACTATTTTGTGAACTTTATTTGCATTTAGGAGAAATATTTTGACCGGAAACAAAATTAGGTGTTTGGCGCGCACCAGCATGAGGATGAGGACTACGTGTCCTTCATGCCCAAGTAAGTATAGAACTGCCTTTTCTTTTGGAAGGAGCAAACCCTGAAGTTACTAGCATCTAGTTTCATTTGTAGAGGGAACAGCTGAACTCGAGATATTTCAAACTATTTATGTATCTAGTCTTATTCAGACTTGTGTCGTCGCAGCAAAAGCTATGTACCCATGTCTAGTTATAGTTAGAAAAATGACTTTCGTGTCAGTGTAAAGTTGCTTATGTATCTAGTGTTATCATCTCGAGAGCAAAATAGTCGCAATGGAATATTTATATTACAATGGAATATTTATATTAAGTCTCTGAAATCTTGTCCTTTGTTACTCCTTTTATAAGGTTCAGTGTGGATTTGTGTTGATATAAAATCCTCTGACATGCGGAAGAGTTTCAATCATGCGTCTTTTCAAAGTAAGTTCAATCAGAAACTAGACGTTCTAATCGCGGCCATCAACCAATCCTCTGACGTGCAGAAGAGTTTCAATCATGCGTCTTTTCCAAGTGCGTTCAATCAGAAACTAAACGTTCTAATCGCAGCCATCAGCTATGTTTATTAAATGTTATTAAGTGGTGTAAGATGACATTTCAATACACGCTCTTACATAAATGCACTTATATGAAAGAAATCGCATTGGTTCCAATACCATGTAAAAGTGCTTTGTCTATGAAAGAATGCAAGTTCTGTTATGTTTCTATCTTTTACTTCAAGAGCGTGAAGGCAGACTAGTTTCAAAATAGTCATAGTACCTTATACTTAAAGGGCTTGAAAATGGACTAACACGATTTAAGTCCCTCAAGTTACTGGCATCTAGTTTCAAGATAGTCATAATGCTTCTAGCTTCCCAGCCATTTTCACTGTCTTAGGTCACTCCACCAAGTGCGCTTCCCACTTGATAATGAACCTACAGGTTCCATCCAACCAGAGCTAGGGAATTTGAAATTTCTTCAAAGGTTGAGCCTTTACAATAAGAATCTCACTGTTTCAATCTTGCCATCTTTAGGCAACTTGGCAGAGCTTACCCTTTGGTTTCTCTTTTGGGTAACCAGCTTTCCAGTACCATTCCTAATGAGATAGAAAACCTTCAAGTTTGACTTAGAGCGGAGCGAAAATCAACTCACTTGGCCGGTTCCTTCTTCTTTCAGTGAGACAGACCAGAAATATGTATTCCTCCATTAGACTCAATGTTCGGGTTCTATTCCAAGAAACTTAACAAAGTGCATCTGCTAAGTTATTGATTCTTATTCTTTTAGTATTTGAGATCTAAGCACATATCTCGGCCGAAGCGTCACCGGCGAAGCCAACATAGGGGCTACGACATTAACTCCTCGAACAAGAGCTAATTGCAAGAGGAAAAGAACAACAGGGAAACGCTTACCAATCAAATGCAAAAGGCCTATTCCGGCATTAATTTAATGTTTTCCAACTAACACTGCGATTTCCCTCTCTTTATTTATTTATTTATTTATTTTATCTCGGTTCCTCAAGGCTCTGTTTTCTCCTTTCCCTTACTATGTAAGAATGCAACAGCAAGAGGAAGGAGAAGACTCTTAAGCTAATTTGGGCTGAGGAAGTATACTGGGCTGGGCCTCTCTTGTTTATTTGAAATTCGCTTTCTTTAAGCTCATAATTTATAAAAATGTCACTGAACGTTTTTATTTTACAGTATTATTGATAAAACTTGTAATTGTCTTGAAATACCAATTTTAGATACTTGACCGAACCTTACGACTTGATTAGATCCCAAATAATTTCAAGATCTCGATTTGCAATAGATATCTTGATTTAACAGCTATAGTAAGGGTACATCTTGACAAAAGAAAAAAAAGGAAAAAAACCACCAAAATCTCAACTTATGCTCACTCTAATATATTTACTCCAAACTTTTTTGCGATATCAAAAATTTCAAACTTGTAATTTAAGTATTGATTATGCTTATCTATGTCCTTTTAGGATTGATAGTCTCTGAAGTATATCTTGTGTTTTTCCTATAAAATTGATGATTGCACTACCTTTGTATAGACTTGTCAAACTGTTGGGTCAAGTTAGATCAGATAAAAAATGAGTTTATTCAAATTAACCCATTTAACTCACATAGTTCCATCTTTACATAATACAATTTTAGTAGTCTACACACATCTCCACTGGACTTAACTCATATTCAATCCAATTAGGTTTCAATTCTCAGTATTTTTTTCCCTTGGTTATGGAAAATAGCATATGGAAAGAGATAACCAATTAAAAAAATTTCCATCACTTTCTTGCGGCCATTGGATATTTTAATCAAAGCAAGGCAATGGTACTCACTAATTTGATTTATTACAAAAATATCGAATGCAATAAACTAAAGAAAAAATGAATCGCAATGCTTATAAATGAAAGGAAAATGAGTTCTTATTATGCGTAGATTCCAGTGGTTGTCATTACATTTCGATATAATCCAACAACACAAATTCATAATCCAACAACAAAATCATCACTCCGTGTAACGTGCAGATATATTTGTATTGGAGCCATCGAGCATTTCAAAATTCCAAAATAATCATAGGGAAATCTTTCTCAATAATTGAATAAGGGTCCATTTATTACATTCAAAATTTCATCATAAAAGAAAAAAATTCTGATAATTATTTTCAGCTAGAATGATTACTTTTCATTTAATTAGTGGTTTAGGAAAAGTGATTTCCTTCTTGGTAGAAGTTGAAGTGGTTTTCTCTTAATGTAAACTTGTTGTTTTTAATCCATAATTTTTTTTTTCGGCAATTCGATTAGTTTTTTGTCATCTAATACAAAAAAGTTGAAAAATAATTTCTGTAATAGTTTTCCTTCAAATAGGTAGACCCTAAATCATGATCGCGACTATTCTTCTACTTTTAAGTATAATAAAACAAGGAAAAATTTCAAATAAGGACATAAAGTGGAACCGTTTTCTCAAAAAAAAAAACTTGAAATATGCATTATCTCAAATGAGGATATGAAATGACCAATTTAGTCTCAAATAAAAGACTAAACTTACAAGTTACCCAAATCGTATTTGCAAGTAGGGGTATTTTCCTTTGAGGATTTCTTTATTCTTTTTCTTTCTTTCTTTCTTTTTCCTTTTTCCTTTATGTTTTCTTTTCTTTTTTTCTTCATCTTGCTTACGCCTCCTCCTTCACTATGCATCACCTCTTTCTTAACATCAGCATTAGCCTCCTCACCAGTAAGCCTGCATAGGAGCGGAACAATTTGAACAATTTAGGAAAAGAAGAAAATCGAAAAAATTTCGAGAAGTGTGTGCAATTTTGCAAAACTGTAAAAATTTTCCCTGTTAGCAAACTTCAAAAGTGTGTGCTCTGCATTTTGCAATTCCGCATCCTCACATAGGCTGTCTCGCCCCGAACCTCGGCACGGTCGACTAAAATTGCAACGTTCCCATGATGCGTCACCGACCCAATCGATTTATGCACATGCATAAGCGAACTAATAAACTCCAGACAACAATCAAACATGGGATAGAAAAGCAAGACAACCAATTTACACAAAACACACTTTATAAACAAACCAAGTTGGCCTTACAGAGTTATATATAGAAGGTCTATCTCAAAAAGAAGATACTAAGCCAATCCTACCCCAGACCCTACTTACTTGGGATTCGGGTCCACTATGACACCGTCAAGGATGTCGATATCTAGAGGATCAGCCATCTTTACTCCAGGCTTTTCAACCTCGAGCCCCTGGTGCGCCTCGATATCAGCCAAAATATCGACGTCCACAATAGGGTCGAGTACCACCTCATACTCGGTATCGACAGCAGGCCCGTCAAAACCATCCAAGGGTCCCTCCTGAACCTTGTTAGGCCCTTGGCGGAACCATGCTTTGAAACAATGAGGTACCAACTGAGGTAGGCCCTCATCGACCCAAATGGTGGTCAAACAAGCTCACAGGTCCAGTTAGTCCCGTGGATAGGGAGCATGGTATGCTAGGTCTCCGCTTCCTATGGCCACCCAAAACAAATGTGGCGCACCTCCATCTAAGGACTTGTAAAATTTTAAAACACAACGGGATGAGATAAAGTCTTAGTGAGTCTACGCCCTAAACCCCGATTAGGACGAGAATTCACCTAGAGGCAGTTTAAACATGCACCATAAAGGACTTACCTCGCCTCAACACCTCCCTGCACATTAGTACATCTCATATAATATATGCATACAGTAAATGCATTCGATAATTGGAACACCTCATTTCCACATATTAATCAATCACAGGGGTCCCGATTATAAGGCTAAATCGTTATGACACGTCTCATTTCATGTCACACAATTTTGTTTCATAATCAAGCGTGGATATTTCAATCACTCAAGTGTGTCTCAATTATTTACGACCCAATAGCCACGGCCAACTCATTAGCCAGCGGTCATCCGGCATAACCAGGCATTGTCCTGCTTCGTCGGACACGGCAACATCTACAACTAGACGGCATTCCTGAAGGAGCATCAGCCCAGTCTCCACTATGACCGGCATATATTGTCAAGGGTATTTGAACTTAATCATACATCACCTCCCCGACTTTCATCGGGTGACGGGTTCCAATAGCGATCACACGCACATCCATGTTCGGCCAAGAACATCGTGCTTTGCACTCAAATACTCCCATTTCAAATAATGGACTCGGCCAATTTTCTTTATATTAAAAATACCTGGTAAAATAATTATGTGTGGTCACAAATCGAGCCATAAAACATGATATACTCTCTTTTCAAATTTCCACAATTTTATATAGTACTTAAAATATTTTTGGTGTCAAAACTCGTCACCCAGTATTTTTCTAATTAAATACCAAAGAATCATATTTTTGCAATAATAATTAAAAATCATCATTAAGCACTCAATTGCATAAATTAGCAATCAATTTCACAAATCAACGCAACCATGACGATCATCATAAAATTATAATAACTGGCTATCTCAGTATAATTTATGCTAATTATAATTAATTAAAATAAATTACAAATTAAATAAATAAATTGTAAATTAATTAAATTAAACCACTTAATTAATTTACATAAGCTAACCCAAGCTAATCTACTTAATCTAATTAAACTAATTGACTAAGCTAAGTACATTATCTAATTAAGCTAACTAAGCCACCTAACTAACCACCTACTAACTCATTTGCTTAACTAACTAATCCTAACTAACTTAGTTACATAAACTAATTACCACTAATCCTTAATTAGTCTCAACTAATCGAATTAAGTGCAATTGAATTCTTAATCAGAGATTAGGATGTTAACTCACCAGATTAGTGAACAAATGGGTTGACGGCAATGGTGGCGTGACGGTAGTGAGATCCTGGGCCTACAGCATCTCCAACAGAGGGCTGGAAGGGGCTGAAAACAACCTTGCTAGGCTCATGGCCCAGCTGGAGCTTCGGTTCTATGGAGCTACTGGAAGGGCTAGTCGAGGGGCTCGGTTGAGCTAGACACAGTGGGAGATGGTGAGCTAGACGAGTTGGGATCGGGGGCAGACAGCCAGGCAGTCCGGCAGGCTGGACGGATGGCAGTGACGGGTGGCTAGGCGGACGCGTGAGGGACAGCAGTCGAGCAGGGCTGGCTTTGGGGGACAGTCGCTTGGCTGGCTGGATGTGGGGGATTGGTCTCGCGGCTGGACCAGAGGGGCACTGTTGCGGCTTGCACGGGCAGCAGGAAGGCTGGACTGGCTTGGCTCTAAGTTGCAGCAAGAAAATGGAGATTTAAGGAAGAAGCAAGAAGAAGAAGAGAAGAAAGCAGGGGTGTTCAGCTGTGGGGATAGGGCTAGTTGCATGGCTTGAAGGAGGAGGGGGGACAAGAGTCAAGAGAGTCAAGGAATGCACCAATGAGCTTCCAAGGTAAAATATCTTGTGCTCAAGTGGTTCAACCCCAAAGTCTTCTATCCTCCATTGTCAAAGCAGCCACCAGTGGATAATTTCTTCACCAATCTTCACAAAACAACTTTATTTTGGTGGCCAAAATTGCCTCCCTTGCTGCCCATACGAATTTGCTGATTTTCTTCTTCAATTTGATGGCCAAAATTGCTGAGGAGGTTGCCTATACCAATTCCCACAATTTCCTTCACAACTAATTCACTTTGAAGGCCAAAAAGTCCATCAATTTTGCCCATCCGAATTTCCACCATTTTAATTTGCCGAATTTGATTTTTCTGCCAAAATTCCTAGTTCGACGGAATTTTCCCAAAAGATCAGACGAGGTTCTAAAAATAAATTGTGACACGCTCGAATGTTCAATTCTTGAAACCGAGTTCAATTTCGTGGTTAAAATCAATTAGATGCGATTTTAGCGTGACCTAATCTACCGGGTAGCTTTTAGAAATTTTATCTCGTTTGACTCGTGGTTGAAAATTTTCAATTCACGTTTATACATCTCCAACTCATCGGCAACTCTCGAATGTCGTAAAAATCTCAAGGTTTCAACTACAAGCACAGGGTACAAAATCGACAGAAAATTGGGTTTGTGTCGTTCAACGCGAATTTTGCAATCTGGTGGAATCACCCACAGTTTAATTACACCATTCCATTGAATCGACCTATATCCGGTCACTAATCGATTATAACGGTGCCGTATTGACTATTGTCGATCATCATGATTGAGTAGTCGATTTCTGATCGAATTCTCAAGTCTGTTGCGTTTATGTCCCTTAACGGCTTCACCTGATAGATTAGTTATTTTGTGAGTGATCAGCTCAGAGAAAAAGTGTCACGCCTCAAACCTTGAGGTCTATCTCCAAAAAGAATTGCGACGTTCAAGGGACGCATTGCCGACCCAAACGATTCATGCACAAGCGGAAGCGAAATAAACAATCCTCAGACAATAACAAACATGAGATAAAAAAGCAGGACAACCAAATATACAAAACATACTTCATCTATAGCCAGGTCAACCTACAGTTTATACACAAAAGGTCTATCTCCAAAAAGAACTACTGAGCCACCTATGCTCCTAACCCTTCCGCCTCAAGTTTCAAGTTTTTCACTCTAAGGACGTGCAAATGGTAACCCATGACGGGATGAGATATAAATCTCGCGAGTTCACACCCTAAACCCTGCTTAGGAAAGTAATACACCTAGAGGCAGTCTAACCACACATCACAGAAAACTCATCTCGCCACAGCACCTTCCCGCACGTCAGTACAATTCATATAACCGATGCGTATAATAAATGCACACATCAATTAGAACGTCTCACTCATAACTCAATCAATCACAGGGGTTCCGATTATAATGCCAAATCATTATGACACGTCCCATTCTGTGCCATACAATTTGTCCCATAATCAAGCGCATTTATCTCAATCATTCACGCGTCACAATTAATTATTGCTCCCATAGGCACGATCTACCCAATGCACATCGGTCTTCTGGCATAGCCAGGCATTGTCTCATCCCTTGATCATGGCAACTGTAACACCCTGGGTCTCCACTGTACATATATTATCCACTTTGGACACTAAGTTCTCACGGTTTTGTTCTTCTCAGGGCAATCCATACTACTCCAATAAAACGCGTATGTACAGTTAGAGGGCCCATTGCCTTATAAGGCAGCCCAGACCTCCCTCCCTAGGCGATGTGGGACAAGAGACGTGGCCCTCCCTGCATGCGTCCGGGGACTGAGGCGCGGACGCACTGCTATCCCTCCTCCCTGCGCATCGCCGCTTAGGCCATCACATCAATGTCCACCAGACGCATATCGGGGATGGCATTCCCAAAGGAGCTTCGATTCGGCCTCTACCGCGATCCGGCATCCGTTGATAGGGGCATCGTCCACCCGACGCACATTAGGGACGGGTTCTCATAACCATCACACGATCATCTAATCCCGGCCAAGGACATTGTACTTTGCACTCAAATGCCTCAATTAGGATAATGTGCTTAGCCTATTTTCTTCATATTAAAAACACCTGGTAAAATAATCGTGTGTAGGTACACAGTCAGATCGAACCAAAAAAAGTGATATCATTCCTTTTAAAAAATCTCACTATTTGATAGAGTACTTAAAAATATTTTAGGTATCAAAACCCGAGACTCGATATTTTCTAATTAAATACCAAAATTTCATAATTTTGAAATAATAACTGAAAATCAACAATCATCACTCAATTGCACAAATTAGCACTCAATTACATAAACTCATTACACCATGACAATCAGCAGAAAATTTTAACGATCGGCTATTCCGTTATAATTTCCGAAAAATATTAAATAATTAAATAAATTACAAAATTAATTAAATAAGTATCAAATAATCAAATAAATGCCTAATTAAGCTAAATACACTAATCTAACCACCTAATCGAACTTAGAAAAATAATGCACCTATCTACATAAACCAAGCAATCTAATTAGCCCTTAACTAATCCAATCTAACCACCTAATTGGCCAAATTAATCAACTAAATCACTAATTACGCTAAACTAGCCACCTAATCCAAAATTAGCCTAATCTAAACTTAGCCTAGTCTAATTACCCACTAACCATCATTAACTCAATAAGTAGAGTTTAGCAAGTAAACTCATTGGATTTGCGAGTCGGTGAGTTCACAGCAACGGCGACACGGTGGCGAGCTAGACTCAAGTTAATGGCGACACCAAAGGAAGTCGGGAAGGGGCCGAAAACGGGCCACAAAGTCTCAGCTGTGGGCTGAGATTTTAGTTCTGAGCTTGGCTGAAAAAGGCTGGACCAAGCGGCAGCGGTTGGAAATAGCTAGGCGGGACGGCGGCGGCGGCGGCTACAACGGGACTAGGTGGAGGCGATGGCGGCTTGGACGGCTAGTGTAGGAGCTTAGGTGGATGGCTCATGGGTTGCTAGGGCATAGACGGAGGGCTGGTGATGGCAAGCAGGCGCGGGGGACGGCGCAACAGCAGTGGCTACTTGGACAGCGGGCCATCGACGGCTGCTGCTGGCTCGGCTCCCTCTGGTTCTTGGCTGGTCTTTGAGCTCTAAACAACAACAATGGTGCATCAAGGGACAAGGAAGAAGAAAAGAAGAAGAGAGGGCTGCAGCTGAAGGGGGATTACAAAGCCTAAAATTCTTCATAAATATCTCCAAAACACTCATCACTTGGCCCCCAAAGTCCATGGCTGAGCTCAGCTGCCCTATCCTCTCCAAGACTTTCTCAAGAAGCCACTCTAGGTGGTCCAAAATGTTGCACCCCCCTATGGCTACGAATTTGCAACATTTTCCCTTCAAATTCAATCCAATTTCATTTCAAATCAATCCAATTGGTGCCAAAAAATTCCAGCTAAAGCATCCACATCAAATCCATGATCTTCCTCATCCAATGGTCCAACTTGAACGCCTAAAATCCACACAAAAATGGCCCTCTTAAATTCCCGGTCCAAAATAACCCAACTTTGATTTTTCGCCAAAAATTCGGACTTGCCGAAAATCCTTTGGATGATGAGTCGACGTTCCTAAAATGAATCGTGACATGACAGAATTTTCAATTTCTGAAATCTGGTTTAATTTCGTGGTTAATTTCAACCAAACGGGATTTTAGCGTGATCTAACCTATCGGATAGCTTTTAGAAATTTTTAGAGCATTTGACCCATGCTCGATTATTTTCGAGCCACATTGTGCATATTCGACTCATTGGCAACTCTCGGTTGTCGTGAAAATATCAAGATCTCCAATACGGACATAGGGTATAGAAACTATAGAAAAATCCGTTTAGTGCCGTTCAACGAGAATTTTGCAATTAGGCGAGCCAAAGACAATTTTGATTTCTCTTCAATTTTCCTTTCGATTGATGTGAGTTTGCAAGTGGGTGTTGTCCAAACTCATTAGCTTGATCATCAGCTATTGTTTCTACAAGAACAGGGCCAAAACCAGGGTAAGATTTGACTTCATTAATGCCGAGTGAGAAGACTTCCCTTATGTGCGCTTGGAATTGCATAATGTGTGAAATGAGTTAGGATTTGATCACTCTCCTCAATGACTTCTCAGCCAAATTCTCTGGATTATGCACAATGACTGGGAATTGATTGGGACCAAATTTCGATATGGGGACCAATCCAAGTCAAAAAGGCACCAAAGAAGACTTAATGGAGAAAGCTCCAAAGTTTTGGTGGAACCGAAAATACATCCAACATACATTAAACTAGTGGCCGTTATTGCGTTCTCGTAATTATAATGGAAGATGATAGGAAGGGGAGTCCTCACAAGCATTTAAAGCATCACTCATTGCCTTAGGATCAAAGAAAATCAACTTACCAAAACCAAAAAGTAGACGAAGAAGAAGAAGAAGAAGAAGAATCCATGGATTCTTCACTAGACTTCAAGAGGGTCATGAGCCTTGTGGCAGCCCTTGCCTTTTTCACTACCATTGTCATTCCACTTCCCACTCAAGCTTGCCCTGCAAAAGCACAAGCCCTCCTCAATTGGAAGTCCAGTCTTGGCAACCATTCAGTTTCTTCCCTCTCTTCATGGACTCCCTCTCCTCATAATGCCACCAGCTTTGGTTTGATTATGAGTCCATGTGCTTGGTTTGGGATTTCTTGTAATCAAGCAGGGAGCATGATTGGGATTAATCTCACGAATGCCAATGTTGAAGGTACGGTCGACGAATTCCCCTTCTCATTTTTGTCTCATGTCATGTACATGGATTTGAGTGTAAATAGTCTCTTCGGCCACATTCCGCCTCAAGTCGGTCTCTTGAGCAATCTCAACTATCTTGACCTCTCTATCAATAAGTTCTTAGGGAAAATACCATCAAAGATTGGCTGTCTAACGAAACTAGAGGTCGTACACCTGGTCTCCAATGATTTAAATGGCTCAATTCCTTAGGAAATCGGGTAGTTGCATTTGCTCAATGAGGTTGCACTATATTCAAATCAGTTGAATGGACCCATACCTTCCTCATTGGGTAATTTGAGCAAATTAGCTACATTGCATGTCTACAACAACTCCCTTTTCTTGTTCTATTCCTCCTAAAATAGGAAATATGACAAATTTGGAAGTGCTCCACATGGCTTCCAACTCCTTGATAGGACCAATTCCTTCCATTTTGGGGAAGTTAACCAAATTGAGAGAGTTACACCTATTTGATAATAAACTCAACGGTTCCATCCCCCTAGAGCTGGGGAATTTAAACCTTATTGGCTTGTTGATCCTTTACGATAATAATCTAACTAGTTCAATCCCACCGACATTAAGCAATTTGATGGAGCTTACTCTTCTTTATCTCTATGGTAACCAGCTTTCTAATCACATTCTTGATGAAATAGGAAATCTACATGCTATGCTTGACATAGTGCTAAGTAGAAATCAGCTCATTAGTCCAATTCCTTCTTCTTTGGGTCACTTGACCAACCTACCATATTTGTTACTCCGTGAGAATAAGCTTTCTAGTTCAATTCCTGGATCCTTAAAGGATCTGACAAACTTGACGGTGCTAGAATCGGATGCCAACAAATTAACTGGCTCATTACCAAATAACTTGTGCGAAGGTGGATTGCTCCAAAACCTCACACTGAGTGGCAACAACTTAATTGGTTCTATCCCTAGAAGTTGAGAAATTGCACAAGCTTAGCTAGACTACACCTCGAGAAAAACCAGTTCACTGGAAACATATCCAGGACCTTTGGTGTCTACCCCAACTTGGACTTTATAGACATGAGTTTCAATAAGTTGTATGGAGAAATCCCCACAAACTAGGGAAGTTGCACACATTTAACTAACCTAAGAATCGCTAGAAGTAACATCACTGGTAACTTGTGTCCTGAGATTGGGAATGCAACTCGATTGGGTGGAATTGATATTTCTTTCAATGGTTTCCTTGGTGAGGTTCCGAAAGAATTTGGAAAATTGACTTCTTTGGTGAATTTAAATCTAAGTAGGAACTGACTTTTTGGCCAAATAAGTCTCGAGATTGTATCATCACCTGGTCTTCAAAAATTGGATTTGTCCAAGAATAGATTAAGCATGTCTATCCCATAGACTATAGGGTTTTCTTCAAACTTGGTCTTCTTGAATATGAGCAACAACTAGTTGAGCCAAGATATTCCAAGGTAATTAGGGAAGCTAATTCACCTATCTGAGCTAGACTTGAGTTATAACTTGTTAAGTGGCGGGATCCCAGTTGCTTTTAACAAGCTGCAAAGCCTAGTGAAACTTGACCTTTAACACAATAATCTTTCTGGCCTTATATACGAGACTTTCAAGGATATGTGAGGTTTGATGGAGGTGGACATCTCTTACAACGAGTTTGAGGTCCAATTGTCACACCCCAAACTCTATAGGATTGGTGATGATATGGCCGTCATTCCACCCAAAGGATGTAGCCTTAAACCATCAAAATCCAACTCCCAAAAGCCCCCGTCGACAACACTCTTGCTCTACTAGCTGTTAACTAAAGAACTTGGGAAGGTTGGGAAAGAGAGGGATGAGTAACGACAAGCTTAGTGAGTAGTAATATCTTCTAAATAGATAGAACAATTACTATGCATGTATACAAAAACAATATCATAAACTCATAATCCAAACTTAAGGTATAAAATCTGTATCGAATCACATATGACTTATTTAATTTCAACAAGTTTTATACAATTTAGAAAATACTAATTTAATCATCATAAATGTCAACGGTCAAATTCCTTAATCAATCTCAGTAACTCACGTATCAATGGTCTATTTCATTGATTAATCTCACCAAATCATACGTCGATGGTCCATTCTATCAACCGATCTATTGCTCATATCCTACCATGATCATGGCACAACGCCTAAGTTCAAGCCAAGAAAAATTCCCCCTTGGAAAGGTCTCCACTTACAAAGCTGGTAGCTCGGTCTAGAAGGATATTCTAAACCCGGTATGCACACCCCTTAACCCCTCACTAGGTTTACATTCCTATTAAGCTTAAACAATCAACCTCCAATACCAGAAATTCAATTGAGAAATCAATCTCATAAACCACACAAATAACTTTTCGCTAGAACATAATCATCTGTCATTTCTTAAATCATTTATAAATCTATGGCACCCCTAATCCACCTAAGGTCGCCACAGATACCTATCTCTACACCTAATGAACACTAGTTACATCCCTTAGTAGAAACATCACAATACATAGGCATATTATTATTATTATTATTATTATTATTATTATTATTATTATTATTTATTTTTATTTTTTTTTTTAAAATGGTCCCGGCGCAACGTATTAGCGGAAGCATAATTCAATATCGCCATCTCTCCCTCCAACGATCATGATACAATGCACACCACTAAGTACCATAGGAAAAGATAAAGCCGAGCCACTTTTATTTACATATTTTCATGATGGATTTTCTCGGGTCGATACAACAAAAGAAAGCCAAGATTTTTAGCTACACTTGGCCACATCCCAAAAGGATATTTCGACCCCTATAACGATCACGTGTCATCCTCCATCTATCAGTGGCGGCTACTCCCAAAAAGAAACATTAGCTCTCTACCCCTCACGCAGCCATCACACCCATCCTGGTGCGTCGGGCGGTGGTGGCGGCAACATCCCCCTAAACACTCCATCTCGGCGGACATGAACTGACAGAAACTCCTGAATGACAGGGCTCTCAGCCAGGCCCACATCGTACATAGCTAGCACTCGCACTTGCACAAATGTCAGTCCAGGGACGGTAACGCAGTCGATCTCCGTACACTCTACCTCTACATCCAATGGGAGGCCATAGAAGGTGCCCCGCGTGATGGTAGGGAGCGGCATCTTTCTAATCTGAAATGTTGGTCCCCGAACGGGTGAGTACAACCACTCAGCAGGTAAAAAATCCAATAAACCACTCAATGCATCACACAATACAATCATAACAATCATAGCATAGTACATGCCATTCATGCATCCAAGCATAACTTACCTTACAGCCATGTATATGTCATCATACCATATATACATACATCCTCATATACTCATCACAATCATGTCACACACATATCATCATGCCATAGGTGATTATCATCATGTCACACACATATTGTCATGCCATAGGTGATCGTCATCATGTCACACACATATCGGCATGCCATAGGTGATCGTCATCATGTCACACACATATCATCATGCCATAGGTGATCATCATCATGTCACACATCCATACGTATGTCATCACATCATATGTGCATGATTCAATTTCCACTTTTATCTTTCAATTTGATCACCACATCTCTCTTTTTCCCGGGATCGGTAATTTCATCCCACACTTTATCACTCGCACCCCAACCTGGCATCGTGAGAAAAACCTCCGGCACACACCACCGGGCATCCGGCACCCCCATATTCCGGGCATCTTGCATCCCAACTAGCATCACGAGGCATTCCCCCTGGGCAAAAACCTCCGAGGCTTCCGGCACCCAACCATTCCGGGCATCTCGAAACTCCCGAGAACATCAGGGCATGTATCACAATACAACTGGGCATCCGACACCCCCCATCCCGGGCATCCTGACACTCTTAGGGAATTATCAACCGCCTCCAACAGTTTCCTTATTTATCATAATTCATGTTCACCAATTTATGTCTCAAAATCAGCATGACACATGATGTAATGGCAAAAAAGATCACTTTCATCATTTTAATTCTTATATGTATTTCCAATCATCATCATACATGCAGCAAGATACAACCACTAATGACAATACAATCTATGGGGTCCATACAACTTAGAATAGTCCATATATCATGTCTTTTTGAAATTTACTAAATTCCAGCTTGCACAATTTTGGAAAACATATAAATTAGATATCCATATGATCCTCAAAAATCACACAATCAGAACATGTAATAGACAAGACATAAAGGTAACAATTTCATGAAGAACACATGCCCAAAAGAGCTTCACACAAGAAGATATAGCTCACACATTACAGCATGCAAAATTCGGATAAAATCAGATTGTGCAGTTCTTGAAATATTTCGATTAAAATATCCGAATGACCTCCAAAAATTCTGAAATTTTACCAGGTTATATTCAAGACCCTAAGGTAGATTGTTTATGAAGACATATAGGCCAGATTCGCTCTAGATAATTTACTATAGACGGTCGAAGTTCCTGTTCCTAGTACCGAACAGTCCAGTTTAGCTATCTCCGAAAAATCGAGGTTTCCTCTGAAATTTTGATATGTTTTGCCTCAAAAGGTCCCCTACAACTTTAATTAAGGGATCTAAGTGAGATTATCAAATAATAGTCACCATATAGTCTACGAAGTCTCGGGAGTCTAGTACCGTACTTCCAGATTTGCCGTCTTCAAAAGAAAATCGTTTCACTAGGATACACTTGCTCATTTTACCTAAAATTTGAGTATGTTAGTCTTTAGGATGTTCTCTATAACTTTCATGCATAAATCGAAGTGAGATTCTCGGTAAAAAGCAACATGCAACACACAAAACCACCAAGAGGTCAACAAAACAATTCCAGATCTAGCGTCTTCGTAGAGGAAGGGTTTCACCCCTTAAAACTCAGCCATTTTGTCTCAAATTTTAGTATGTTATACTATGAGATGTTTTATACAACTTTCATGAATAAGTCAAAGTCAAAATCCAACTCAAAACACGCATGCAAGCCTCTACAACGTTCGGGGTCAGGCGGCACACTCAAAAACAGAACACATTTTCAAGAGCAACACACTCTAGCTTCGGTTTCTTATACCCTAAACACCCAAGATTCAACACCATTCCAAACACACATGCAAGACACACATGCAAGACAGAATATGGATCCCAACTTGCCTCCAAAATCGAGCAAACAATGGCACGTGGATGGCGACGGACGAGCGGACGGACGACAGGCGGGCGAGCGGCTCCTTCCTCCTCTCTCTTGGTTCCTTTCTTTCTCTCGCAACCCTCTCTCTCTCTCTTGGCTTGGGCGACAGCCCCTCAACCGGCCACTCTCTTTCCTTTATTTCCCCCACCAAGCCATCATTTGCAATTATGAGAAGCCACCCCTAATGGCCAATGCATGGAGTCTCCTTTTTGCCACTTGGCAAGACTCATGCAAGATGGGCTTGGAAGAATTGGGCCGGCCTCTCCCCCTCTCCTTGGTCGACGGCAGCCCTATCCATGGGCTTCATGGGCCGGCGACAGCTCCTCTTCTTGGGCTTCGCGGCTAGGCCCAAATGGCCGAAAATGAGGTGAGGTCATGGGCTGGTTTTAAGCAATTACTTTGGCCCCTATCTCATCCTATTAATTTACCTAATCCTTAATTATATAAACTCCTAATTGAAATTCATAAATCACGAAACTTTGTGACCTATCTTAATAAATTCCAAATCCATAATCCTTCATGGCCAAAATATAAATTTTTATCAAATAATTATTCACCATAGGCTTGGCCAAAGTCTTAATGCAAGACATTAATTTGAGCACCCCTAATATTTCCATAAATCAATTGCAAAGTAGTTACAAGTATATATTACTTTACAGTACTTTGCAAACACACTTTCTAAACATCCGCAAACAACCAAAGAATAGTAAATGCTCAATCCGGATTTTATGTAATAACAATGCCCTTTCGTAATTCATAATATATATAATTTGTAGTATTTTTGGAACATGAGTTTTACAAATTCAAAGAAAATATGGTACCACTCACCTCATCGCTTACGACCAAACAATAAACGATACTTGTATCGTTGAACTTGCAGCCCTATCAAATAACCGAGGAAAAACATTAAAATCAAATAAAACTCTACCTCAACTACGAAATGACTAAACTACACCTTAATGGTAACAAAACAACTCCTACGTGCTAATAAATCGCATACCCAAAGCAATTATTCAAGCTGTTCGCAATGCGGAGTTTGAGCACAAACTTGGTTACAATATAACTTTCTCTAAACCCCATTCCGAATGTACTTACAATCAATAGAAAGGCCTTCAAACAGATTATAAGAATCCCAACTTGACCATACCAAAATGAAGCCGAAAAATGACAAAATAAGGGCCCAAAGATGCTGGATGCGCATTGTTTATCAAGCACGGGAAACTTCAAAATTTTGTTTTAGGAAAACCGTAAGTTCAATCATAATCAGTAAAATCCTATGGCTCCACAACACCTTAAACTATCATTTCTATAAAAATGCGTGGTTTAACGACTCAAAAATTGGACTTCGCCACTTGATTTTCTCAAAATTCTGAATTTGAGCTCTAAACTCGAAAAATACTTCGATTGGATGAACGAGAGACTTAAGTTCTTACCGAGCATAGCATTGTGTTGTCGAGTCAGATTGGCAAGGCATCCGCGGTGTACATACGCCAAACCCCTGTCCTATTTTCCCTTCTTCTTCTTTCTTTCTTTCTTTCTTTCTTTCTTGTCCTTTCTCTCTCTTCTTCTCTCTGTTCCTGAACTAGTTCGGGCTCTCTTAAAAGAGGTGAGCCCCCACTCACTTCTTTTTCCTTGTCATTTTGACTTTTCAAACTTCTTTTTTTCTTTTTTCTTTTTTTGCGTGGGCCCCACCGCTTCTCTTTTTGTCTGATTCAAAATCTCAAGAATTACATTCTATCCTCCTTAAAAATAATTTCGTCCTCGAAATTTGACTCACTTTGAACTTTCAAACAAAATTGTGCTTTTCCTCTTTCTCAAGCTTCCATTCATAACTTTAGGAGCTGATTCAAGTTCACTGGCCACTTTTGATTCTAACTCTCCTTCAACTTGCATTACATGACTATCATCAAAGTTTTTTATTGTCCTTCAACTCAATACTTCTTGCCACAATAATACCATCTTTTATCACCTTTGGCACACCAAAGGTTTACTCGATCATTATATTACAACCCTTGAGCCCATACAATTCATATCATCCGCATTTACCATAGGCATTCAGGAAGAAATTCACTAAGATTACATATGATTCAAAACCATATATCACTGCACATAATGCAAACATTCCACTCTTGTATGCTCCAAATCTCCAGCAAGCACCCACAACCCTATCAATAAGCTGGACTTGTCACGCCCCAAACCTTGGGCATGTGCACATCCCTCGGTGGTTGATTAAAATACGACGTTCCCAGGACGCGTCGCCGACCCTTTCTTTTATGCACATGTGGGAGCGAATCAAACATATACCAGGACAACAACAAAACACAGGGATAGTAGAAAGACATGCCAACACTTTTTCACAAAACCCAATTTATGTACATATTAAGTTGGTCCTACCAGTCTATACACAGAAGTCTGACTTAAAAATAAACTACTAGGCCACCTACGCTCCGGACCTTTCCACCTCGGACCCCGAGTCCTCTATACTAGGGGCCTAAAAATTTTAAACCACAACGGAGTGAGATAAATCTCAGTGGGTCAACACCCTAAACCCCGATTAAGATGAGAATTCACTTAGAGGCAGCCTAAATAGGTGTCACACATAAACTTACCTCGCCTCAGCACCTCCCTGCATATTAGCTCATCACATATATCATATGCATACAGCAAACATATTCATAACTAGAACACATCAATTCATCTTTCAAACAATCACAGGGGTCCCAATTATAAGGCTAAACCATTATGACACGTCCCATTCCATGCCATACAATTTTGTCCCATAATCAGGTGCAGCTATCTCAATCACTCAAGCATGTCCTAGTTATTTACGACCTAACAGCCACAGTCAACTCAACAGTTGGCAGTCATCTGGCATAACCGAGTGTCATCTCACCCCATCGAGCACGACATCGTCTCGCGTAAACGCATCAATATGACATTTTATAAAGGAGCATTGGCCTAGCTTCCACTGCGACCGGCATCTGTTGACGTGGGGCATCCGAACTTAATCAGGCATGGTCCCGCGTAAATGCATCTGTGACATCTTGAATTTTTGACCCCATCCCGATAATATAAAATGGGCATTTTGTTGACGCGCATATGGTCCCTTTTCTCGGAGCTAATCACTCACAAGTTAAATAACCTATCAAGTGAAGCTGTTAAGGGATATAAACGCGACAGACTTGAGAATTCAATTAGAAATCGACTACTCGACTGTGATAATTGGCAAAGGTCAATACGGCACCATTATAATCGATTAGTGATTGGATGTAGGTCAATTCAATAAAATGGCATAATTAAATTGTGGGTGAATCCACATGATTGCAAAATTCGCATTGAATGACACTAATCCGATTTCCTATCAATTTTGTACTATGTACCCGTAATTGAAACCTTGATATTTTTATGACAACCGAGAGTCGCTGACGAGTTGAAGATGCACAAACGTGGATTGCAAATTATTGACAACAGGTCAAACGCGATAAAATCCCTAAAAGCTACCCGGTAGGTTAGGTCGCGCTATAATCACGTCTGGTCGATTTTAACCACGAAATTGAATTTGATTTCGAGAATCGAACGTTCGAGTGTGTCACGATTTATTTTTAGGACCTCTTCTCATCTTTTGAAGAAATTTCGTCGAGTTGGGAATTTTGGCAGAAAAATCAAATTGGACAAAAAGAATTTTTGGAAATTCGGATGGACACCTTTAATTGGATTTTTGGCCACCAATTTGAATGGTTATGTGAAGGATTGAAGGGAAATTTGTATGGGTTGCTGCCATGGACTTTTTGACTACCAAAATGGATTATTTGGTGAAGAAAATGGAAGAAATTCGTAGGGGTTGCTGCATGGGCACTTTTGGGCTGCCAATTTGCTTTGTTTGTGGAGAATTTGAGGGAAAATCAGCTATTGGAGGCTGCCTTGACTTGGAGGGCAGAAGATTTTGTGGCATTTCACTCAAGTGCTTAGGATATTTTGCATGTAAGGTGATTGGCTAGCTGGTGGACTTCCTTGCCTCTTGTCCCCCCCTCTTTCTTGCGTGTGTGACCAGCTCTCTCCTTCAGCTGAACCCCTGCTGCTTCTTCTTCTTCATTCCTCTATTGTTGTAGCTACCACCACAAAGCCAGCAACCAACCACCAGAATACCAGCCCAAGGCCAGCACTGAACTAGCCACTGCTAGAGACTAGCTCCGTTCGAGCTGAGCCAGCTCCGACCACACTACCCGCCTCTTCACCTCACACTCTTCGTCCGCCTGCCTTAGCCAGAAGCTATGACCAGCTCCTCACGCCGCTCGACCACCGCCTGTCGTTGCCAGCCTGAGTTGTGCAGCCGTCACACCCTCACGTCCATCTCGCCGTTCAACCCCAACCAGCCCTTGATCTAGCCCTTCCAAAACCGGATCTCAGCTTTTGGCTAAGCCGTGTTGGGCTGATTTCAACCTCTTCTAGCCCTCCGTTGGAGTCGCTGTAGGTACGGGATCTCACCGTCTCCGCGTCGCCGTCGCCGTGGACCCATTATCTCACTAATCCGGTGAGTTAACGCCCTAATCTTGGATTAGGAAGTTAATTGCACTTAGTTGGATTTGTTTAGGCTTAATTAATGATTAGTGGATTAGTTTAGCCTTGATTAAGATTAGTGTAATTTAGTCAGAGTAACTTAGTTAGCTAGATTAGTTTGGTTAGTGTAACTAGATAGTTAGGTGGTTAGCTTGGTTAGGATTAACTACCCTAGGTTAGTTTACTTGACTAGGGTTAGTTAGTTAACCATGATTAGTTTATTTAATCATGGTTAGTTTATTTAAATTATTTTTAATTTCCCGATAATTTATTTAATTAATTATAATTAGCATAAATTGTATTGGGATAGCTGGTTATCATAATTCTATGCTGATCATCATGGATGTATTCATTTGTGAAATTGATTGCTAAATTATACAATTGAATTGTTGGTGGTGATTTTTTATTATTATTGTAAAAATACAATTTTATGGCATTTAATTAAAAAAAATACCGGGTGTTGATTTTGACACAAAATATTTTATGTACTATATAAAATCATGGGATTTTAAAATGGGAAAGTACCATGTTTATGGATCAATTTAAATGTGTGACCATGCACACTTATTTTATTAGGATGATTTTTAATATGAAGAAAATTGGCCAAGTTCATTATTTGAAATTGAGGCATTTGAGTGCAAAGCACGATGTTCTTGGCCAAGTATGTGCTGGTGTGTGATCACCTAATACCTTGATATGTTTACGTGGGGTAGTGAACCCATCCTAATGTGTTTACGCGGGACGATGCCTGTTTAAGTTTGGATGCCCTACGTCAACGGATATCGGTCACAATGGAGGCTGGGCCGATCCTTCTTAGGGAATGCCGTCCTAATGTGTTTACGCAGGACGATGTCGTGCTTAATGGGGTCATCCCAGTTATGCTGGATGATTGCCGAATATTGAGTTGGACATGGCCGATAGGTCGTAATAACTGGGACATGTTTGAGTAACTGAGATAGGTGTGCCTGATTGTGACATCCTAAATTTTACAGTTCTACTTTCAATTAAATTAATCGAGCTTTTCATCGATGCACCTATAATGAATTTTAATGCAATAAACTTGAGGATTCGACTAGGACTTGACTACTTGATCATGCTCATCTGCAAAAATTATTACGACACAGTTAAAAATCGCTTAGAGATCAGAGATAGGTCGGTTTGATTGAGATGTATAGTTAAACATGGGTGATTCCACCAAATTGAGAAATTCTCGTTGATCGGCACTAAACTGATTTTTTTGTTGTTTTGGTACCCTGTCTTCGTATTTGAATGCTTGAGATTTTCATGACAACGGGTCTTTTGTATTAAAAATTTCTAAAAGCTATCCGGTAGCCTAAGTAAGGTTAAAAACGTGCCAGAGTGAAATTAATAGTGAATATGAATCCGATTTCGGAAATTGAAAGTTCTGTTATGTCATAAATCATTTTAGGAATGCCGACTCAGTCTCTGAACATTTTTCTGCAAATCGAGACTTTTTGGGAAAAGTCGTCCTAGGGCCGTTTTTGTAAAGAAAATGCTGAGAACCGTTTTTGATCGTGCAATTGCGATGCAAGTGGGATCAATTGGTGAGAAAAAAATACCAATTTGATCGAGGACTCGACAACGAAATTTTTGGGTGCCGAATTGAGTGAAATTGAAGAGGGATTGAGTGGAAATTGAGCCAATCCCAAGCAAAATTCATAGCCCCCCTTGCCATGACTTATGGACCACTTCAAAAGCTTTCTAGAAGGAGTAATTAGGTCTGGAATTGTGGCTGTGGAAGCCAGCAAGTTGGTGGGCCAAGTTGGGAGACAAATGGATGAGGAGGAGACCATGGAGGGACCCTCCAAGCCAATCTTGTTCCCTCTTCCCCTCATGCTGTCGTTGACAATCCTCTCCTTCCTCTCACTTGTTATTTTTCGGAGCTTAGCAAACCAGGAGAGAACACACAACATACTAATAGCCCGCCAAGACTATCGACGTCATTTGCTGCCCGCCGGAGCTGCCTCTGACGCCACCGCTTGCTTGTGTGTGCCTTCCGCCTCAATCGCGTCCCCCGCCGTTCTAGCAGTGTCGTCTTGCCTAGCCCGCGCTCCCAGCAATGCTCCAGACCAGCACGGGCTGCCACCAGAGCTCCCTCCACCTCCGTGAAGTGCTTTCTAGCCCTGCTTGGACTCGGTTCGGTCCCCTCAGCCCATCTCATCTCGTCTCCGCCTCAACCAGCTCCCATTCAATCTTCTCTCGGCCCAGATTAGAACCGGAGTTTATGGGTATCATAGCTACTATTTTGGCTCGCTTTGGAGATAGTTGATCCTCGATACATCCCCGTCGTTTCAATCCGAGCGGATCGATTAACGAGTTTAACTCACTAATCCTTGCTTAGTAGGTTAATGACGCTTAAGGGTTGATTAGTTTAAGTTAGAATGGATTATGTTGATAGTTAGATTAGATTAGCAATTTAATTAATTGTCGATGCATGTTAGGTGGTTAGAGTAGTGTAATTAGAGCTTAGACAAACTCTAGTATTTAACTAGAGTGGTTCGGAAATTTTTTCAGATCCGTCTCGGCTTCCAATTAGGCTTTATGGGCCTAAGTTCTATTTATCGACATTTATTAATTATTTTTCGTAATTAATTAATTATTTATTTATTTTCGAAAATGAGATCGGGATAATCGGTGATTGGAATTTTATGCTGAATGCAGTGGTGTGATCTGTTTATTTATTTGGCTATTATTTGATGCAAATTGAATGTGTTTGGTGATTGTGGGTATTTATCTCTTAAATTGAAAATTTTGGTAATTAATTGGAAAAGTATTTGGCGTCGGTCTACAGTGCCAAAAAAAAAATCTAACTGCTGGAAATGGTGGGATGTTCGAAAGCGAAAATATTATATTTTGGCTCTGGTTGACCGTGTACCTACACACGAGTATTTTTATTGGGTATGATAAAAATGTTGAATGAAATAGATGATCAGGGTGGTATACTATATCAGCCTACGGGCGATATATCAGCTTAGATTGCGAGTAGTATACCGGTATACTATATCAACTTACGAGTGATATGTCAACTTAGATTGCAAGCAATAAACCTTATCAACTTAGTTTGCGAGCTATATTACTATCAACTTAAAGTGAGTAGCATTAGTATACTATATCAACCTACAGGCTTTAATATGTCAGCTTAGATTACGAGCAGTATACTATTTATTAGCTTAGATTGCGAGCTATACTATCTATTATCAACTTAGATTGGGAGCAATCCTATTATGGTCAAACTTATTAGATAGTATTGATTTGGTCGACTGGAGGGAGGTTGTGATGACATGTAATCGACTGAGTCGATTAATCGATAGTTCGATCTGATTGATTGATTTGATGAATTGATGTGAATTGTGTATCTATGAGATAGACTAACTTGTAGGAAGAGACTGAGGCCAAGGTAAGTCCTCCGACCTATGTTTGTGCTGAGGCAGCCCCAATGGCGTTTTTTCTTCCTAGTAGGGTCTTAGGGGGTAGAACTTGTTGAGACGTCATCTCACTCCCTTGTGGGATAACATTTCAGGTCCATAGATGGCAGCTCATGAGTTTTTTAGACGACCTAAGAGGATTGTAGAGCAAGCATCTTATATTTCGTTGCCTGGGAGCCCTAAGCGCTAGACCTATGAACTAGTGAGGTCCACAATCTAGGTCAATGCGGGTCTCACCCACAAGGTGCCCCACCGATACAGATCACGGTACCGCCATGCTCAGGATGGCCAAAGAGAGGGTCCTATCTCGGAGTTTGAGATTCTTATGTACGTTTTGGAGGTCGCTTTTGGGAATGGTATAGCTGATCCTCCTCAAGGCTCGGTCGTAGACACTACGAACTCGAATCTTGAAGTACCAGCATCTCCGGTGCATTTTGCTGAAGGTTCTAGCTGGAGTGAGGAAGAAGGTGAAATCGTGGATGATGGAGAGGACGACGAGGACCCTTCGTTTTCTAGAACCCCCCATAGTTTTGTAAACTTGTGATTAGAGTGGCTTGTATAAAATATGTATGACTTGATTTGTTATATATATTTATATAAGTTTGCTGGTATTGGTTTTTCAAAATATGGCCCTACTTTCCTATCCCATCTTGTTATCTGGGGATTATTTATCTGCTTCCGCATGTGCATTAAAATGAATGGGTTGGCGATGCGTCCTAGGATGTCGCTTTTAATCAATCGTAGAGGGATGGACACGCATCCAGAGGATTGGGGTATGACACTGATTATGGGACAAAATTGTGTGGCACGGAATGAGATGTGTCATAACGATTTAGCCTTATAATCAGGACCCATGTGATTGGTTGATATATGAAAATGAGGTGTTCCAGTTATTGATTACGTTTGTTGTGTATATGGGATGTACTAATGGGCAGGAAGGAGCTGAGGCAAGGTAAGTCCTATATGGTGCATGTTTAGGCTGCTTCTAAGTGAATTCTTATCCTAATCGGGGTTAGGGTATAGACTCGCTAAGATTTATCTCACCCCATTATGGTTTAAAATTTTCAGGTCCCTAGGATGGAGAACCCGGAGCCCAAGGCGAAAGGGTCCGGAGTGTAGGTTGTTTGGTAGTTTCTTTTTGGAGACAGACTTGTATATAGACTAGCAGGGTTGACCTGAATTGTTTTATAAAAAGGTGTTGGCATAGGTCTTGACTATTCATCTGTTTGATTGTTGTCTGGGGTTTATGAGTTCGCTTCCGCATGTCCATAAAATGAATGAGTCGGCGACGCATCCTGGGAACGTCGCAAATTTTAGTCGACCACTGAGGGATGTGCGCGCCCTCGAGATTCGGGGTGTGACAGCATCAGGACGAGTTCACTACCCTGCGTAAACGCATCAGGGTAATTACATGATCACACAAACACATACTTGGCCAAGAACACTGTGCTTTACACTCAAATACTTCCATTTCAAATAATAGACTTGGCCAATTTTCTTCGCATTAAAAATTTCCGATAAAATAATTGTGCATGGTCACACCTTTAAATTGAACCACAAAAAGCGGTACGCTCCCATTTCAAAATCTCCCAATTTTATATAGTACCTAAAATATTTTTGGTGTTAAAAACCAACACTCGGTGTTTTTCTAATTAAATACCCATAAAATCAATTTTTGCGATAATAAGCCATAGCGACTACCCAACACTCAATTGCACGAATAAGCAATCAATTTCACATATAAACTCATCCACGACGATCAGCGTAAAATTCTGATAAACGGCTATCGCATGACAATTTACGCTAATTATAATTAATTAAATAAATTACATTTAATTAAATAAATTGTAAATTATTTAAACTAAATCACTTAATTAATTTAATTAAGCTAACTGAACTAATCTAATTGAGCTAACTAAACTAATCTAACTAAGTTAACTACATTAATCTAATTAGGTTAAACAACTAACCTAACTAAATACCTTAACCAAACTAGCTTAGGTAACTAACTATACTAATTATCAATTACTTTAACTAGGATTACACTAATCCTAATTAAGGCTAAACCAATCCACTAAGTGTAATTAGCCTCATAATCTGAGATTAGGGCATTAACTCATCGGATTAGGGCGATAATAAGTTCACGGCGGCGGCAACGCGAAGGCGATGAAGACTCGTAATTACGGCAACACTAACGGAGGCTCGGATGAGGCTGAAAATAGCCTACAAGCTTCATGGCTAAGGCTAGAAAACCAATTCTATAGTGGCTAGATAGGCAGCTGCTTGAGGGGCTACGGTGGGCCAGAACGGTGGTGAGCTAGGCGGACGGCTGGGGGCGACTAGAGCGGTGGCCGCTCGGCTAGACATGGGTGGCTGGCGAGCATGGGGACAGTGGCTGGACAAGCAAGGGGCTAATGGCAAGCTAGCGGCTTGGTCGCGAGGCTAGATGGACGGCGGTGGCAAGTTGGACCAGCGAGCGGTTCGACAGTTGTTGCTAGTCGGTTCCAAGCTGGTGATAGTGGCTGAAATGGTCGGCTGGAGTTGTGAGGGTTTGGCTAGTCTTGTAATGGAAATGGAGAATGAAGGAACAAGGAAGAAAAAGAAGCAGTATATGGGTTCAACTAGGGGGGAGGTGCGCGTGAGAGGGGGGAACAAGGGGAAAGGAAGTCAAGCAAAAAGCCAATGGGGGAGCCAAGGGGAAATATCTAGCACTTGAGTGCATGTGCCAAAAAGTCTTCAACCCTACAAAGTCTTGGCATCCTCCAATGAAGAATTAAGCTTAATATCTCCCAAAATAGTCCAATTTAGCAACCACTTCAGCCCTCTAAGCAGCCCATACGAATTTCTATTTCATTTCCAATTTGTCCATAATTGATTTTTCGCAATTTTCTGGGCTCGATGGAATCTCTTCAAAAGATGAGACGATGTCCTAAAAATAAATCGTAACATATGCTCGAACGTTCGATTCCTGAAATCGAATTCAATTTCGTGGTTAAAATCGACCGGACGTGATTTTAGTACAACCTAACTTACCGGGTAGCTTTTAGGGATTTTAATACGTTTGACCTGTGGCTGATAATTTTCGATCCATGTTTGTGCATCTTCAACTCGTAGGCAACTCTTGGTTGTCGTAAAAATCTAAAATTTTCAATTACGGGCACCGAGTATAAAATCGATAAAAAAACCGGGTTAGTGCCATTCGATGCGAATTTCGTAATCATACGGAATCACCCGCAATTCAATTACATAATTCTGTTGAATCGACCTATATCCGATCACAAATCAATTATAACGGTGTCGTATTGATCCTTGTTGATTATCACGGTCGAGTGATTGATTTCCGATTGAATTCTCAAGTCTGCCGCATTTATATCCTTTAACGGCTTCACCTAATAGGTTAGTTAACTCATGAGTGATCAGCTCAGAGAAAAAGGACTATAGGTGCATCGACGAAATACCCATTTCATATTATTGAGACGGGGTCGAAATTCAAGATATCATAACTCTTCCACTCTTATAAAAATTTCGTCCTCAAAATTTAAACCATTACAATTCTTCTTCAAAAAGGTAGGGGTATTGATTTCTCAGCGATTCTTCGCTTTCCCAAGTAACTCATTCTATTTCGTGGTGTTGCTAGACCATTTTGACCAAAGAGATCGTCTTGGTGCGCAACACTTGCTCCTTGCGATCCATGATCTTAACCGGTCTCTCCACATATGACATTCTCTCATCCACGTCTAATTCTTCAAAATTCAGCACGTGGGTCGGGTTAGGTTCGTACTTTGTTAACATCGACACGTGGAAGATGTCATGCACTTGCGCAAGTCTCGGCGGTAACATAAGACGATATGCCAAAGTTCCTATTCGCTCCAAAATCTCAAAGGGACCAATGTACCTCGGACTTAACTTTCATTCCTTGCCAAAGCGCAAAGTACCCCTCATCGGTGACACTTTAAGAAATACGTGCTCACCAACTTGGAACTCCAATGGTCTTCGCCGCTTATTTACATAACTTTTATGGTGACTCTAAGTTATCTTTAATCTTTCCTGAATAACTTTGACGGCATCGACTGACTGTTGGACTAACTTAGGGCCCGTAATCTTACGCTCCCCAACTTCATCCCAACAGACAAGAGTTCTGCAAGCTCTACCATACAACGCTTCAAACGGTGTCATCTGGATGCTCTACTGATAACTGTTGTTGTAGGCGAACTCAACTTGATGAAGCCGTGCCTCCCAACTTCCTTTGAAGTCCAACATGCAAGCTCATAGCATGTCCTTAAGGGTTTGAATCATCCTCTCAAACTAGCCATCCATCTGTGGATGATAAGCTGTATTGTACTATAACTTCGTTCCTAAGGTAGTCTGTAAACTTTTCTAGAAAGCTGCTGTGAACTTTGGGTCTTGATATGACGTAATAAGCATATTTGTCCAATGCAAAGTCCTTTCGTACAGGAATGAAGTGAGTAGACTTCGTCAATTTGTTAACTACAACCCATATGGAATCATTACCTTGCTGACTCCTTGGTAACCCCATCATAAAATCCATTGTGATATGTTCCCACTTCCACTCGGGAATCTCATGAGGTTGCAAAAGTCCTCCAGGTTTACAATGCTGTGGTTTTACTTGCTAGCATATCAGACACTTGGCGACATGTCTGGCGATATCCACCTTCATACCGGTCCACCAATAGTGTTGACGCAGATTTTGATACATTTTCGTACTGCCTGGATGAATGCTGTAACTGGTACGATGAGCTTTTGACAAGATCCCCTCCTTAAGCTCTACTTTGTCAGGTACACACAATCGTCCATGAAACTTTAGTGTTTCGTCTTCAGAAACTTGGAAATTAGCTTTCCTCTTTCTTGCATCTTTTTTCTAGAATCTTCGGATCTCAAGATCCGTCAATTGCAACTTTTTGATCCTTATCTGCACTTCCAGTTCAATTTTGAGGGTGGCCATAAAACTTGAAAAGTGGCCTACCTCAAATTTGAAAATCAAATCTCGAGCTCCTTCTAGTAAGATCCACTCTCGAATCACCATCTGCGTAATCGATGACTTTTGACTCAATGCATCTGCAACCTTGTTGGCTTTTCTAGGATGATACAAGATGTCGCAGTCATAGTCCTTGAGAAGTTCCATCCAACGACGATGTTTCATGTTCAACTCCTTCTGAAAGAATAAATACTTTAGACTCTAATGATTTGTAAAGATTTGGAACTTTTCTCCACACAAGTAATGTCTCCAAATCATCAGAGCAAAGATAATCACTGCGAGTTCTAAGTCATGCATCAGATAATTCAACTCATGAGACCTCAACTAATGGGACGCATATGCAACGACTCTCCTATGTTGCATTAAAACGCAACCCAGTCCGCTGAATGACGCATCACCATAGATCTCATATCCTCCAGGACCAGATGGAATCGTCAACACGGGCGCGGCAATCAGCTTCTACTTGAGCTCTCGGAAACTATGCTCGCACTTATCTGTCCATACAAACTTCTCTTCCTTCTTCAGCAGTCAAGTCAGAGGCATGGTTATTGTAGAGAATCCTTCCACAAATCGTCTATAATAGCCTGCCAACCCCAAGAAACTCCTGATCTCTGACACTGTTGTCGATCTCGGCCAGTTGGTCATGGCTTCAATCTTGGTCGGGTCCACAGAAATCCCTTCACCAAAAATCACGTGACCTAAGAAAGCTACACGAGTTAACCAAAACTCGCATTTACTGAACTTGGCGTACAGTCCGCATTCTCACAGAGTTTGAAGCATTGTCCTTAAATGTCTTTCGTGCTCCTCAGGACTTCTCAAATACACCAGGATATCATCGATAAACACAATCACGAACTAATCCAGATACTCCTTGAATATTCGATTCATCAAATTCATGAAAGCAGCTAGGGCGTTGGCTAAACCAAACAGCATTACGATAAATTCATAATGGCCGTAACGTGTACGAAATGTCGTATTTGGTATGTCTTCCTTCTTGAGTCTCAGCTGATGATACCCTGTCCTCAGGTCGATCTTGGAAAATATCGACGCTCCCTGCAACTGGTCAAATAGGTCATCAATCTTTGGTAAAGGATACTTGTTCTTGATTGTCACCTAATTGAGTTGCCGATAGTCAATGCAAAGGCGCAATGAACCATCTTTCTTCCTTACAAACAAGACTGGTGCTCCCCAAGGTGATGCACTAAGACGTATAAATCCTTTGTCCAACAACTCCTGCATCTGCACCTTTGGTTTCTTCAATTCTAACAACGCCATATGGTAAGGAGCCTTAGAGATTGGCTCCTGTCCCAAAGGCCAACTCAATTACGAACTCGATATCCCTTTCTAGGGACAAACCGGATAATTCTTTAGGAAACACATCGGAAAACTCTTGTACCATGGCAATGCTCTCCATCTTCGGCTCCTCAACTATCGTATCCACTACAGTTGTCAAGTAACCTTGGCAACCCACCATTAACAAACGGGTTGCCTCAAGCGACGAGATTAAGGTAATCGAGGGTCCTCCTCGACTTCCAATAAACTTGAAACTTTCACCCGCTAATGGGTTAAACTGAATCGATTTACAATAATAGTCTAATCTAGCTCGTTGCTTGGTGAGCCAATCTATGACAATTATCACATCAAAATCATACATGGCTAGCACAATCAAATATATTCTTTCCTCTCGCTCACCAATAACTAACTTGCAACCAGGACACCCTACTAGAGACAATACCTTATCCTTTAACGAGGTGGATATACTAATAACTGACCCCAACGGTTCTGGATTCAATCCTACCAACTTAACATACTACTCAGCAATAAATGAATGCGTAGCTACATGGTCAAATAAAGCATAAGCAACATGGTCGTTTAGCAAGACCGTACCTGTGTCCACGTCTAGTGAGTCCTCCACCTCCCGTCGGGTGACAACATACACCCTTCCTTGTGCCAGAAGCCTATTCAGCATACCTTACGATGCGTTCTGCTACGCAATCCCTCAGTTCTGTCCCAACTGCGACGGTGGCATCGAAGCTTCCATGGGCTTATGTGAACAACTCCTCAACTAATGGTTGTACTGGCCATATCAAAATTGAGCTCCCGTCCAAGTATAACATGGGGCCGATCCATGTCTTTTCCCACGAAAATGGCACACACCGTTCGAGTTAGGTGCCGACTTTCCAATCCCACCCTTCCGATCGGGCGGAATGGGATATCTTCCTCCTGACATTGACTTCTTCCGGAACCAATTGCCAACTTTATTAGGCACAAACCGCGACCCAAATGCGGCGGCTCGTTCGTTCAAGTTTCTCTCGATCAGCTGTGCCCTCTCATACAAATCATTGTAATCCTTCAGATTAAACGGCCCGAGCGGATCCTTGATCTCCGGTCTGAGGCCATCTCTGAACCTCCTTGTTTTGTCCACTGATTCCTCGATCGGCCTTGGTGTGTACTTGGATAGCTCGGTGAACTTCGCCTCATACTGATCTACTGACATCATACCCTGACGTAGATGCTAGAATTTTGCCATATTCATTCTCTAGCACAGTTAGAGAAGTACTTCCCATTAAAGACTTCCACGAAGGCATTCTACACCGGAACCATGCCTTCTAGAAACACTCTTCCTCTGATGGCTTCCCACCGGGTGCTTGCATTCCCCTGTAATTGGTAGACCGCCAAGACTACCTTGTCATCCTCAGAGCACCTCAGTAGTGCGAAGACCTTTTCTAGCTCCCTAATCTAGAGGGTTGCAGCCTCAGGATCGCCTGCTCCTAAGAACCTCGGTGGGTTCAGCTTCAGAAATTGCTCTACCAGCTTGTGCATTAGTCGCTCCCCGATCACATTTCCAAGCGCAACTTCAACAAGTGTGGCTGCAGCAACGGCAGCGGCATTGGCGGCAGCAGTGGCAGCTTGATTTTGAACTTGCCGTCCCATCATGTTTCCCAAGGTCTCAAAGCCTAAACGATCTTGTCTATCCTAGGATCGTCCGGTGCTGCTACACCAGTACCGCCCTGCGGTGGTACTCTTTTTCTCATGCTGGCCTGAGCCAGCGCTCTACCTCGGGTACCAAAAAGAAACTACTGGGCCACCTACACTCTAGACCCTTCTACCTCGGATCTCGGGTCCTCCATACTAGGGGCCTGAAAATTTTAAACCACGGCGGGGTGAGATAAATCTCATCGAGTCAATACTCTAAACCCCAATTAGGACAAGAATTCACTCAGAGGTAGCCTAAAAAGGCGTCACACACAAACTTACCTCACCTCAGCACCTCCCTGCATATTAGCTCATCACATATGTCATATGCATACAGTAAATGTATTTCATAATTGGAACACATCAATTCATCTTTCAAACAATCACAGAGGTCCCGATTATAAGGTTAAACCGTTATGACACGTCCCATTCCGTGCCACACAATTTTGTCCCATAATCAGGCGCGGCTATCTCAATCACTCAAGCGTGTCCCAGTTATTTACGACCCAACGGCCACGGCCAACTCAACAGTTAACAATCATCCGGCATAACTGGGCGTCGTCTTGTCCCATCGAGCACGGCATCATCCCACGTAAACGCATCAAGACGGCATTCCATAAAAGAGCATCGGCCCAGCCTCCACTGCAATCGGCATCCGTTGATGTGAGGCATCCGAACTTAATTATGCATCATCCCATGTAAACACATCAGGTTAGGTTCACTACCCTACATAAATGCATAAGGATACTTACATGATCACACAAACACATACTTGGCCAAGAACATTGTGCTTTTCACTTAAATACTTTCATCCAAATAATGGACTTGGCCAATTTTCTTCGTATTAAAAATTCCCAATAAAAAAAAAAGTGCATGGTCACACCTTTAAATTCAACCACAAAACGCGATACACTCCCATTTCAAAATTCCACGATTTTATATAGTACCTGAAATATTTTTGGTGTCAAAAACCGACACACGGTATTTTTCTAATTAAATACCCATAAAATCAATTTTTGCGATAATAAGCCATAGCAACAACCCAGCACTCAATTGCACGAATAAGCAATCAATTTCACATATAAACTCATCCACGACGATCAGCGTAAAATTATGATAAACGGCTATCACGTGACAATTTACGCTAATTATAATTAATTAAATAAAATACATTTAATTAAATAAATTGCAAATTATTTAAACTAAATCACTTAATTAATTTAATTAAGCTAACCGAACTAATCTAATTGAGCTAACTAAACAAATCTAACTAAGTTAACTACATTAATCTAATTAAGTTAAACAACTAACCTAACTAAATACCCTAACCAAACTAGCTTAGGTAACTAAGTATCCTAACTACCAATTACTTTAACTAGGATTACACTAATCCTAATTAAGGCCAAACTAATCCACTAAGTGCAATTAACCTCCTAATCTGAGATTAGGGCATTAACTCATCGGATTATGGCGGTAACAAGTTCACGGCAGCGGTGACGCGAAGGTGGTGAAGACCCGTAACTAAAGCGCCACCAACGAAGGCTCGGATGAGGCTGAAAACAGCCTACAAGCCTTACGGCTAAGGCTGGAAAATCGGTTTTGTAGTTGCTGGACAAGCGGCTACTTGAGGGGCTACAGTGGGCTAGAATAATGGTGAGCTAGGCGGATGGCTAGGGGTGGCTGGAGCGGTGGCCGCTGTGACATCCTGATTTATGACCCTATTTTCAATGAAATGAAATGAGCTTTTCATCAATGCACCTATTGCCTTTTTCTCTAAGTTGGCCACTCACAAGATAACTAGTCTATTAGGTGAAGCCGTTAAGGAATTTAAACGCAACAGATTTGAGAATTCGACCAAAAATCGACTGCTCAACCGTGCTAATCTGCAAGGGTCAATACGGCATTGTCAAAACTGATCAGAGATCGGAGATACGTCGGTTCGACAGAGGCATGTGATTAAGGTGTGGGTGATTCCACTTAACTGTAAAATTCTCGTCAAACAGCACTAAATAGATTTTTCTATCATTTCGGTATCCTATGCCCGTATTTGAAACCTTGAGATTTTCAAGACAACCGAGAGTCGCCCATGAGTCGAAGATGCACAATGTGGATCGAAAATAATCGACCATGGGTCAAATGCGCTAAAAATTCCTAAAAGCTACCCGGTAGGTTAGGTCACACTAAAATCGCATTCGGTTGAAATTAACCATGAATTTGAACCTGATTTCACAAATTGAAAGTTTTGTCGTGTCACGATTTATTTTAGGAATGTCGACTCATCTTCCAAAGAATTTTCGGCGAGCCCAAGATTTTTATGGAAAATCAACTTTTAGACGATTTGGAAAAGAAATGAAATTCGGTTGACCATTTTCAAGTGGATTTTTGGCCTCCAACGTGAGCTGCTTGGTGAAGGGAAATTGTGGAAATTGTGTTGGCTTCCTCCTTAGCAAAATTGGTCATCAAATTAGAGAGATTTGTGAAGAAATTGAAGTCCAAATTGATTAAATTCGTAGGCTTGTGTGAGGGCTGCAACTTGTGGACATCAACCTAGCTATTTGTGGAATTTTACGTGCATGAAGACTTAGGGGGACCAAAGGGATTGACATGAGGACTTTGAGGGCCAAGTCATGATGAAAATTGGATATTTTCTATTAACTTTGCCCCCCCTTATTAATCTTCTCTCACACGCTAGCTGCTTCCCCCTCCCTTTTTCTTCGTGCGCCAGCTTCACCGATTGCCTGACCCCTTCTATTTTTTGCCTTTCTTTTATTTCCTTCGAAGCCAAGTCCCTGCATCGATTCCACCGCTTGCTGCTATCCCCCTCTTCATGCCTCCCTTGCAGCTGCCACGAAGTCAAACCCCACCGATTCTCCTTCATGTTGCCATTGCCAGCTTGCCTCTCTCCTTCGTCCGCAACCCAGCCCACACCTGCATCTGCAAGCTCCATTTCCTCCTTCGCTGCCAACCAGCCCATCTTCAGCCTACCTTCCACCGTCCCATGCGTTGAAGTTAACCCACGAGCCCAGCACCACACGTCCTCAGTGTCAACGCTAGCAGCACCCCACTTCTTCGTGTCATCGCCTCCATCGAGTCAACCCCAACAGCACCGCCAAAGCTACTCCTTCATTGTGCTCCTCACGCTTAGCCCAACCCACTCGCCAACCAGCACATCTTCAGCCCACCACCAACAATGACACCACCTACCAACCCCAACTCCAGCGCGTTCACCGCCTCAGCAATTTCACCGCGTGACCAGCCCCTAAATCCATAACCGAGCAACCCAACTGCAGACCTCATAGGCTTTTTCCACCCGATCCAGCCCTCTTTTGGCGCCACCATGAGCCCAAGTTTCAATCGTCGTCGCGCCGCCATCATCGTGAACCGGTTTTTGCGCTAAAACGGTGAGTTTATGCACTAAAATCTCATTAGGTTGCTAATGATGTTTAAGGGGTGTTTAGATTAAATTAAGATTAGATTAGTGTAGTTATTAGCTTGTTTAGTTAATTTAGGTTAGTTAAATTAGGGAATTAGGTGGTTAGAAATTGTAGTTAGTTAGTTTATTATGTGGCCTTGTCGTTAGAATTGTTAGGATAATTTAATTAGCCCAATAGGTGGTTAGATTAGCATTATTAGGTCTAAGTATGTATTTATTGATTTAATTTGTATTTATTTAATTAATTTTGTAATTTATTTAATTATTTAATATTTTGTGGAAATTATATTGGTATGGCCTGTAGCCGAATTTCGTGTTGATTGTCGTGGTGTTGTTGAATTATGCAATTGAGTGTTACTTTGTGCAATTTGATGTTGAGTGTTAATTTTTGAGTTATTATTCCAAAAATATGAGATTTTGGTATTTAATCAGAAAATACTAGGTGTCGGTTTTTTACGCCAAAAATATTTTTAGGTACTATATAAAATCGTAGGATTTTTAAAAGGAATGATATCACTTTTTTGGTTCGAGCTGACCGTGTACCCACACACGATTATTTTCACTTGGTATTTTTAATACGAAGAAAATAGGCGAAGCACATCATTTTAATTGAGGCATTTGAGTGTAATGCACAATGTCCTTGGCCGAGATTGGATGGTCTTGTGTTGGTTATGAGAACCCGTCACCCGATGTGCGTCGGGTGGACGATGCTCCTATGTGGAACGCCCCTAACAACTGATACCGGTCGCAGTAGAGGCTAGGCCGATGCTCCTATGTGGAATGCCGTCTTGAGGTAGACGTTGCCGTAGTCGATGGTGCGAGATGACGCCTGGCTACGCCGGAAGACCGCTGTGTGTCGAGTAGATCGTGCCTGTGTGGGCAGTAATCAATTGGAACGTGTGATTGATTGAGATAAACACACCTGATTATGGGATAAAATTGTGTGACACGGAATGGGACGTATCATAATGATTTGGCCTTATAATTGAGACCTCTGTGATTGATTGAGCTATGTGAGACGTTCCAATTGATAAGTGCATTTATTATATGCATCTGTGACATGAACTGTATTGATGTGTAGGAAGGAACTAAGGCGAGGTGAGTCTTATTGGTTGTGTGGTTGTGTGGCTGTGTGGTTAGGACGCCCCTAGGTGTATTATTTTCCTAATCAGGGTTTATGGGTGTGAACTTGCTAAGATTTATATCTCACCCCGTCGTGGGTTATCATTTTTATGTCTCTAGTGTGAAGAACTCAGAGCTTCAGGTGGAAAGGTCAGGAGCATGGGTGGCATAGAGGTTTCTTTTTGAGATAGACCTCTTGTACATAGATCTTAGAGTTGGCCTATGTGTGTAAACCGGATGGCTATAAAAGTGTGTTTGATTTGAAATTGGTTGTCTTGCTTTTCTATCCCATGTTTGTTGTGGTTAGGGGATTAGTAATTCGCTTCCGCATATGCATAATCGATTGGGTCGGCGACGCGACTTGGGAACGTCGCAATTTTATCGACCACCGAGGGATGTGTGCGTGCTTGAGGTTCGTGGTGTGATAGCTGCTCAGCTAGACGCAGGCGGCTGGCAAGCGCGAGGACAATGGCTGGATGAGCAGTGGGTTAGTGGCGAGCTAGTGGCCTGGTCGCGGGGCTGGATGGATGGCAGTGGCAAGCTAGACCAGCGGGAGGTTCAATGGTCGTTGCTGGTCGATTCCAAGCCAGTGGCAGCGGCTGAAACAGCTGGCTGGAGTTGTCAGGGTGTGGCTGGTCTTGTAATAGAAATGGAGAATGAAGGAATAAGGAAGAACAAGAAGCAGCATATGGGTTCAGCTAGGGAGGAGATGCACATGAGAGGAGGGAACAAGGGGAGAGGAAGTCAAGCAAGAAGCTAATTGGAGCCAAGGGGGAAATATCTAACACTTGAGTGCATGTGCCACAAAGTCTTCAGCCCTACAAAGTCTTGGCATCCTCCAATGAAGAATTAAGCTTAATATCTCCCAAAATGGTCTAATTTAGCAGCCAATTCAGCCCTCTAAGCAGCCCATACGAATTTCTGTTTCATTTCCAATTTGTTCACAATTGATTTTCCGCAATTTTATGGGCTCGACGGAATTTCTTCAAAAGATGAGATGAGGTCCTAAAAATAAATTTTGACACGCTCGAGCGTTCGATTCCCGAAATTGAATTCAATTTCGTGGTTAAAATCGATCATACGTGATTTTAGTACAACCTAACCTATCAGGTAGTTTTTAGGGATTTTAATGCGTTTGACCCGTGGCCGATAATTTTCGATCCACGTTTGTGCATCTTCGACTCGTAGTCGACTCTCAGTTGTTGTAAAATCTCAAGGTTTCAATTACGGGCACTGAGTATCAAATCAATTGAAAACCGGGTTAGTGTCGTTTGACGCAAATTTCGTAATCATGCGGAATCACCTACAATTCAATTACATGATTCCGTCGAATCGACTTACATTCGATCATAAATTAATTATAACTGTGTCGTATTGACCCTTTCCGATTATCACGGTCGAGCAATCGATTTCCGATTGAATTCTCAAGTCTGTCGCATTTATATCCCTTAACAGCTTCACCTAATAGGTTAGTTAACTCGTGAGTGATCAGCTCAGAGAAAAAGGACCATAGGTGCGTCGACGAAATGCCCATTTCATATTATCGAGACGGAGTCAAAATTCAGAATGTCACATGTGGCATCCGGGAATTTCAACCCGAAATATTGATTTTGAGGGAAATGATATTTGTCTTTGAATGGCCATAGGGACAATTACATCATCGGCCACGATATTTTATCTCTTGGACCAAACCCCTTATGAAAATGTTAATTGATTATGAGAATGTTAATTAATTTCTATAAATAAAAATCAAAATTAAATGCCCTAAAGTGGTGAAGGAATTATGGGCTTATTATCGATATTTTTTTCTATGGGCTATTTAAATTGGAAATAGGATGATTTGATAAAGAAGACTTTGTTCTTGACTATGCACTTTATAGATTTGATGGATTAATGTGACAAAGTCTTTTGGCCATTTTATGGCCATTTTATTATGTAATTAGGTATTTATTTAAATGAGAATTAAAATGTATTATTAAAAATAAACTTGGGCCATTTAAGTTTGGACTTTAGGCCCAAGTGAGATGGGCCTAAAGTGGGCCAAGAGGCCCGGCCCATGAAGCCCATTGGGCTGTTGACGCATGGAGGGGGAGGAGTGAGGAGCCGCATGGCCTCAAGTGTCTTCAACAAATGAGACACTTGTCTCCTTCTTAGGGACAAGTGTCCCCCGTGCAAGATGAGGGTGCATGCAATTTATATAAGCAACCAAAAAGAAAGAGAGAGAAGGAGTGGTCGGTCTAGGTGCTGAGAGAGAGGAGAGAAAGAGAGAAAGAGAGGAAGAGAGGAAGAGAGGAAGAGAGAAAGGAAGGAGGAGCTCTCCCGTCGCCGCCCATTGCCGGTGTGCCGTCCGTGTGCCGCTGTTCGCTTGATCTTAGAGGCAAGTTGGGATCGATTTCCACTCTTGCATGTGTGCCTTGCTTGTGTGATTTGTTGGTGGTAGATTTCGGATGTTAGGGTAGACAAAACCGAAGCTAGAATGTGACTTGTTCTTGAGTATGCTTGCTGTTTTCGTGTGAACCGCCTGACCCAGAATCTTGTGAAGGCTTGCATGCATGTTTCGAGTTGGATTTTGACTTTGATTCCTTCATAAAAGTTGTAGAAAACATCTTAAAATACAACATAATAAAATTTGGGACAAAATGGTGGAGATTTAAAGGTTCAAACCATCTTCCTACGAAGACACTAGATCTAGAACGATTTTGCTGACCTTTTGGTAGATCTGTGGTTGCATGTCGATTTTTATCAAGAATATCTCTTCGACTTCTTCATGAAACTTGTATAGAACATCTTAAATACTAACATACTCAAATTTTAAGTGAAATGAACAAGTGTAGCCTAGTGAATCGACTTACTCTTGAAGACGGTAAATCTGGAGACGCGGTACTGGATACCCGAGACTTCATGGACCCATATGGTGACTGTTATTTAAAAATTTGACTTAGATACCTTAATGAAAGTTGTAGGGGACCTCTTGAAGTAAAACATATCCAAATTTCAGAGGAAAAAAAGAATAATAAGTGGGTAAAACTCGGTATTTCGGAGATGACTACACTGGACATTTCGGTGCGAGAACCAGAAGCTTCGAATGACTATAGAAAATTATCTAAAACGAATCTGGCCTAGAAGTCTACATGAAAATTCTAATTTAGTGTCTTAGCTATAACCTGGTAAAATTTCATAATTTTGGGAGCTCATTCGGGTATTTTAATCGAAATATTTCAAGAACTGCACAATCTGACTTTATCCGAATTTTGCATGTTGTATTGTGTGAGCTATATCTTCTTGTGTGAAGCTCTTTTGGGAATGTGTTCTTCATGGAATTGCTACCTTTATGTATTGTCTATCACATGTTTTGATTTCATGATTATCGAAGATCATATGGACATTTAATTTACAAGTTTTCCGAAATTGTGCAAGCTGGAATTTGGTAAATCTCAAAAAGGTCGTGATGTATGGATTATTCTATGTTCCATAGACCCCATGGATTGTATTGACATAAGTGATTGGATCCTGCTACACATATGTTGATGATTGGAAATACATATATAAACCAAATGATGAAAATGATCTTGTTTGCCATCACATTATATGCCATGTTGAAATTGAGCCATAATTGTGAATATAAACTATGATAAATGAGAATGCCGTCAGAGGTACGAGCCGACGATGCCCCGGGAGTGTCGGGATGCCTGGCTAGGGAGTGCCGGATGCCCGGTTGTGTCATGATACATGCCCGGAGGTTTGAGCTGGATGCCCGGTTGTACCATGATGCATGCTCGGAGGGTCCTCGGGAGTTTCGAGATGCCCGGTGGTATACGGTACGTAATTCCAGGGGGAGTGCCTGGTGGTATGGCGGTACGTAATTCCGGAAGCCCTGGAGGTTTGTGCCCGGGGGGAATGCCTCACGATGCTAGTTGGGATGCGAGATGCCCAGCTAGGGAGTGTAAATGCCGGATGCCCGGTTGTATCTTGGATACATGCCCGGAGATTCCTCGTGATGCCAGTTGGGATACGAGATGCCCGGAATGTGGGGGTGCCGGATGCCCGGTTGTATTTTGAATACATGCCCGGAGGTTCCTCGCGATGCCAGTTTAGGCGCGAGCGATAAATGTGGGATGCAAATATTGGTCCCGAGAAAGAGAAATGTGGTGGCCCAAAATGAAAGAATAAAATTGGGAAATTGAAATTAAATTATGCATGGTATGGCAACATGTATGCATGAGTGACATGATGATGGTAAGTGCATGGATGTATGTGCACCTATGGCATGATGGTATGTGTGACATGATGATGGTAAGTGCATGGATGTATGTGTACCTATGGCATGATGGCATATGTGACATGATGATGATGAGTGCATAGATGTATGTGCACCTATGTGTGACATGATGATGGTAAGTGCATGGATGTATGTGCACCTATGGCATGATGGCATATGTGACATGATGATGATGAGTGCATAGATGTGTGTGCACCTATGTGTGACATGATGATGGTAAGTGCATGGATGTATGTGCACCTATGGCATGATGGCATATGTGACATGATGATGATGAGTGCATGGATGTATGTGCACCTATGGCATGATGGTATGTGTGACATGATGATGGTAAGTGCATGGATGTATGTGCACCTATGGCATGATGGTACATGTATGATATGATGGTGATGATTACATGAGGATGTGTGTACATGTGGTATGATGACATATGCATGGCTCTAAGGTAAATTATGCATGAATGCTTGAATGATATGTCTTATGCTATGATTGTTATGATTGTATTATATGATGCATTGGGTGGTTTATTGGGTCCTTTACCTGCTGAGTGGTTGTACTCACCCCTTCGGGGATCAACATTTCAGACTAGATAAAATACCTCTGCTGCCACTGCTACCAGTAGATGGATCGAGTGATTGGATATGACCGTGAGGAGGAGGATAGCAAAGGAAGGAGCTTTTGGACGCCGACACCGATCGATGGACTTTAAGTATATGATTGTTGGAGGAGATGTCGGTCATTTTTTGAAGTGTAGTCAAGTATAGAATACTACGGCATTTTGATGTACCGATGAATGATGTCCATCTGGTTTAAGTAAATAAAAGTGTACGGCTTTTACCTATAAATGTTTAGTTGGTGTGCATCGTTTTCTGAATATAGGGAAGGGAGTTGTTGGATGTGCTTCCGTATATAAATTGCGCAAGGGACCGATCTAAAAGATGTAAACCCCTAGGTTGTATGGACCCGCTGCAATTGAAATGGTATCAGAGTGACATGTTATTAGGAAAAGTGAACGGTAAGCGAAATGTGGCGACCCTAATCGGATCGGGGGCCGTCGAGGGGTGCCACATCACAGGACTCCACCCCTCATTCGACAGATTAAACAACGCATCCATATCACCACCGCCTTACCATAACATCGAATTATGGTAGCCTAAGGAACGACGTTCCTCTCAAGCATTAAGTTGAACACCTTGCCAGACTAAAACATGCCCTAAACTTTTGTGTGGAACATGATCAAGAAGAGGCAATATAAGTATCTGAATTGCACGCGTGATCGATTAAGCACTGGGATCTCAAGCGTTCTTGCTAGAAGATAGTGAGACCAACATACAAGAAGCTTTACTGTCAAGATCAATTTCTTCGTATAATAATCAATAGAATCATCCATCGATTCAGCCAAACTTCTCTCTTTCTTCTTATAATCAGCTATATCCTTCAAGTTGTGTTTGCGCCCATGAGATGAACCTTTGGAGGCTTTCAAACCATCCGGCAAGAGGAGACCATCGTGTCCTCATTGAACAGAGTGCCAAATTCTGTGTTATTGCCCACATGATTATTGCCAGAATTTAGAGCTTTAGCTACACTTTCCATTAAGCCTTCACAAAATTGTAAGGGAAAATCTCAAATAAGGACCCAAAGTGAGCCTACTTTCTCAAATAAGGACCCGAAGTAACCATTGTTTCAAATAAGGACCCGAAATGGCTAACAAGTCTCAAATAAGGACCTAAACCCGCCGGTCGACCAAAATGTTCACCGGCCGGCGAGCATGTGACATTTCCGGTGGCCGGAATATGGGCAATTTTGTCCCCAAAAATTATAGATAGAAATTAACAAACCCTAAAAACAAAACCCCCAAACTCTTCACATTCTTCTTCTTCCGCTCTTCATCTTTTACGTTCTTTGTCCCCTCTCGTTTGGAGAACCCAAATTCTTTGTTGATGGAGCAAGATCCCTATCTCCTTGAGTTCCAAAGGTACGTGCCCTCCCTCCCTCTCTCTCTCTCAATTTGAATGAAACTGACCTCGGTTGAACGGGAGTGTGAATCAAAGTGTATGGCAAACTTAGGAAAAGATAATGAAGAATCGAGGCCCTTGTGTTACACATGAGTGTCTCAATAACAAAAAGGTGGCTTTACTCAAGATTTGTCTTATTCGTCGGAAAGAAACGAAGACAAAAAACAAAAGAAGAAGATGTGAAGAAATGAAGTTAGGGGTTTCTGGTTGTGTTTCAATTCGTGTTCCATTAACAAAAAATTTCCGTGCTCCAAGCGAGAGAGGACAAAGAATGGAGAAGATGAAGAGCAGAAGAAGAAAAATATGAGAACATGAAGAGTTTTTTTTTTTTAGGTTAAAAGAACGTGAAGAGTTTGAGGGGTGGTTTTTAGGGTTTGTTAATTTTTATCTATATTTTTTTTGGACAAAATTGCTCATATTCCGGTCACTAGAAATGTCACACTCTCGCCGGCCAGTGAAAATTTTGGCCAGCCGACAAGTTCAGTCCTTATTTAAGACTTAGGGCGCGTTTGGTAACGATTCTCCTTCCGGGAGGCGATTCGATCGATCAATTGATTCTTTTTGATTACGTTCCCTGAACCGATTCTAAGCATTTTAAGCCGTTTGGTAATTGTCCAAAATTTCTTATTCGGAATAGAATTGCGTTTGGTACCGTGTTCATTAATTACGTTCCAAATCAATTTCTTTTATTTTTAAATAATTTTTTTACTTTTTTTCTTTTGTTTTCTTTTCTTTTTTTCTTTTTTTCATTTTTTTCTTTTCATTTTCCTTTTTTTCTTTTCTTTTTCTTTTTTTCCTTTTTTTCTTTTCTTTTTCTCATCTTCTTCTTCTTCTTCGGCGGTCGCCGGACCGGGCGACCGGCCGAGGGCCGGCGACCTCACCGGAGCGTCGCCGGCCCTCGCGAGGCGGGCCCTCGTCGGCCGAGCCTCGCCGGCGGCGGGCGAGGCTCGCCTAGCCCCGCCGAGGCTCGGCCGAGCCGGATCTGGCGAGGCCGAGCCCCACCGTGGCCGGCCGACCTCGTCGGGCCGGTGAGGCTGCCGGCCACCGGCGGGCCGGGCGAGCCTCGCCCGGCCACCGGGGGGCCGGGCGAGCCTCGCCCGGCCACCGGTGGGGCTGGGCGTCGCGAGGCTCGGCCTCGCTAGATCTAGCGAGGCCGAGCCTCGCCGGTGGCCGAGCGGGCCTCGCTCGGCCGGCGAGGCCTCGCCCGGCCCGGCGAGGCTTTGCTGGCCATCGGCGAGGCCGCGGCCACCGGCGAGGCTCGGCCTCGCCCCGATCGGGGAGGCCGAGCCTCGCCGGTGGCTGGGCAAGCCTTCGCGAGCTCGCCGGTGGCTGGGCTTGCCTCCGGCGAGCTTGCCGGACCTCGCCCTGGTCTAGCGAGCTCGCCGGACCGGCGGTGGTGGCGGCGGCCGGCGGCGGTGCCCGCGGCGGCGCGCCGGAGGTGGCGGCGGCCGGTGGCGGCGGCGGCGGTGGCGGACGGTGGCGGGCGGTGGCGGGCGATGGTGGATGGCGGTCGCGAGATGGCCGAAGGGAAGAAGAAAATTTATTGATTTTGATTCTCAAATTCGTTCCCGGAACAAGAATCAACTTTTTTTTTATTCTTGATTCTATTCCCAATCTGTTCCCGGGAACAAAAAATTTACCAAACACGATTCTAGGCCGAAACTGATTCCGGGAACAAAGAATCAGAATTTGGCACTGTTGGGATGGTTACCAAACAGGCCCTTATTAGCCACTCCAGATCCTTATTTAGGACAACGGTCACTTTGGGTCCTTATTTGAGATTTTCCCAAATTGTAATTCGGGGAGCTCATTATAACCTTTCTATATGTGAAAGGCCAACAACTGAGCTTTAGCTATCACAAGACCGAGCCAATCACCTCTGCTAGAAGAGCATTGAGCCAATGTTCTCTCCCTCTGATTTTTTTTTTTATTTTAACTCCAGTAGTTTATTCGGTTCGAAAGAACTCGCACTCGTGGATTCATCCATAACTTCTCTGGAGCCTAACTCTTCTCAAGTTCCAATATTTTCAACAATGTGGACGTTCTCGTCATAAACATCCTTTGGTATGCAAAAGCAAGCCAATCCTAACTCAACCCCTCTTGAGACATCCAGAGCACAGTTTACAACATTTAAAAGGATCAAAGATCTGTCCAGGCTACCACGCTTCTTACTTTACCTCAAACCGAAATAGACACAGACAATATATTTTCATCTCTTTTTTTTGGCCATTTATAAACAGTTTGGTTCACTCCCACTAAGCTTCCTAGCGTTGAACCTCCATCTACAATAGTTGTCTCCTCAATTGCCTTTTGCTTTTCATTGTCTGTAAGCTAATTATTGATTTCCATTTTATCGATATTAGTTAAACCAACGACAACGATATTAGAAGCTTGTTCTCCAACTTCTCTGTCTTCTACATTTGAATGGGTGACATCAATAGCGAAATCCTCATTAGAGCAACGTTGCTTATCTTCAACTAGCTCCATAACATCTATAGTTTCATCTAGTGCCAATTCAAAATTTGGTGGTTTAATTGATGGTTGAAGTCTCTCCCTTCATTGAACTCTTTGTCCAACTTGTCGATTGAGTTAACCCAAAGCCTCTTTCTATCTCTAGTTTCTTCCTAAGCATATCAATCTCCTCCTTAGATTGATGTTAACCACTTGGAGGCCACATGGATCAATCGCAAGAGCTTTTAGTTCTTCAGATCTCTCTATCCAAAGCTCTAGAAAACTAGAGAGAGGTTACCAAGAGGATTTCGTTCTTAGATTATCTTAAGAGTTTCCCCCTTCAAGAACACACTTCCATTTTTTTGAATCTATAATCTTCTCCAACAAAGCTTGGTTTTCAATTAGTCTGTTGGAGTTATCTTCTTGCAATTGTCAGTAATTCATCAGCACATCAACCAATTTCTTGTACATCACTTTCATATCAGTCTCTAGTGCATTCTATTGTTGCTCTGTGTTGCCTAGATCCAATCTGAAAAGGTTTTCATCTCTAGTAGCTCATGCTTATCCTTTTACAGCATCAAACATTGCTTGATCATGATTCTAAGCTCGTGCTTAAGGAAGTCTTTACTTGGCTCGAGCTCATTACACTCTAATCCAAGTCCTTTGAGAAAGGCTATCCAAGTCCTTTAATTTCTGTTGATGTATCAAGACTGCACGTTCTGTTTTTTTTCTTCTTTGTTTTGTTTAGTCAGTTTGTTGGTGTCTTGTTTTTTAGGAGTTGGTTAATTGTTGTTTTACTTAGTCAATCTTATCTTGTCGGAGTAGTTAGATGCACGTATTTTAGCTATTTTGGTTTGTTGCTGGTTTTGTGGACCTTAGTGGGCAACGTGGGTTTATGGTTACATTCTAGTATATATTTTGAACATTTTTTTCCAGTTTTTCTGAATATGACGCATAGCTTTTGCTATCAACTCCTTCTCTATTTATTTTTTTTATAAAAAAAAAACACTGGTATCAGAGCCTTCTTGATCTTAAGGGGCTGTGAGTGACTTGTGAGATTGATTGAGAGGTGTGTTTGCATCCATAGAAGTTAAAAGCAAGATGGAGGCAGGATCGAGTGGTTTTTTAGCAATGGCTCCACCACCGTTTGATGGAGAAAATTATCAAGCGGGGGCAGTGAGAATGTGAGCCTATCTAGAGGGTTGTGATTTTTGGAATGCTGTGGAACAAGATTATGAAGTTGCTCCCCTTCCTGACAATCCAACCGTCAATCAAATCAAGTTTCACAAGGAGAGGACAACAAGGAAAGCAAAGGCAAAGTCTTGTTTATATGATGTTGTCTCACCTGCCATTTTCAGCATAATTATGGCTTATGAATCATCCAAAGCTATTTGGGACTTCCTCAAAGTTGAGTATCAAGGAGATGAGAGGATCAAAAGCATGAATGGGCTAAACTTGATCATAGAATTCGAGAGATTGCAGATGAAGGATTCTGAGACAATTAAGGAGTATTCTGATAAGTTGATAAGCATTGCAAATTAGGCAAGAGTTCTAGGCACTGACCTCTCTGATAATAGGCTAGTGTAGAAGATTCTTTTCTCCTTGCCCGAAAGGTTTGAGACAACCATTGCCTCTTTGGAGAATACCAAGGATTTGTCTCAGATCAAGTTGGCAGAATTGCTAAGTGCTCTGCAAGCACAAGAGCAAAGGAGGTTAATGAGGCTGGAAGGAAGTACAGAAGGAGCTCTGCTGGCCAAAGAACAGTAGAATATAGGAGGAAAAGTCAAGAAGTGGAAAGGGAAGAAATGAAATGGCAGTAGTGGTTCAGAAGCTACTGCAGGAGAGAATAGTGCGAGCAACTCCAAGAACAATTGGGGAAGATATTCCTCATGTCAGCAGACGTGGAAAAAAGAATCATCCACACTTAAGGTGTTGGAAGAGGCCAGATGTTAGGTACAGAAAGTGTCATAAGCTTGGACACATTGAGAAGTTCTGCAAAGAGAAGAGAGATCAGTAGTAGGGTGAGGCACATGCTACAGTTCAGGAAGAGGTAGATCAATTGTTTGTTGCATCTTGTTTCTCCTCTAGTACTCCATATGACAGTTGGCTTGTTGATAGTGGTTGCACAAACCATATGACAAGTGATGAAACGTTGTTCATAAACCTTGACAAGTCGCATCAGAAATGAGGATTGGGAATGGGGAGTACTTAGAAGTGAAAGGTAAAGAGACTGTAGCAATGGAGAGTTGTGCTGGAACTAAGCTGATTTCTGATGTGATGTATGTGCCTAATATTAATCAGAATTTGCTAAGTGTGGGGCAGTTGGTAGAATAGGGATTTAAGGTGATAGTTGAAGAGGAGAAGTGTTTGATCTTTGACTCCAGTGGTCATGAGCAGTTCAAGATAAAGATGCAACAGAAGAGTTTTTCTTTGAATCCGTTTGAGAAGGAGCAGATGGCATTCAAGTGTCAGGCTAATGATTAAAAAATATGGCACAAGAGGTTGGGGCACTTTCATCATAAAGGCGTGCTTTCATGCGAGAGGAATGAAAAGGCAACTGGGTTACCAAGCCTGGAGGAGCATATCACAGGGTGCAAAACTTGTTTGTTGGGTAAGCAGACAAGACTTCCCTTCAAGAATTCCGCTTGGAGAGCTACAGAGAAGCTACAACCGATTCATACAGATCTATATGGTCCACAAGTGACTCATTCACTAAATGGCAGCAAGTATTTCATTATTTTCATTAATGATTATACTAGAATGTGGTGGATTTACTTTATGAAGCAAAAGTCAGAAGTTGCTGGGGTATTTTTGAAGTTTAAGAAATGGGTTGAGAACCAAAGTGGCTATAAGATTCAAGTCATTAGATCTGATAATGGAATAGAATACACTTCACAGAGGTTTAATTCTTTCTGTGAAGACGCTGGAATTGAGCATCAGCTTACTGCTCCTTACTCTCCACAACAAAATGGAGTTAGTGAGAGGAAGAATAGAACCATTATGGAGATGATTAGGTGTCTGTTGTATGAAAAAGATCTACTAAAAGAGTTTTGGGCAGAAGCAGCAAACACATCAGTTTTTCTGCTGAATAGATTACCTACGAGGGTATTGGAGATGAAGACACCCTTTGAAGCTTGGTTTGATGTCAAGCCAAATCTAAGAAATTTGAAGGTGTTTGGTTGTTTGTGTTTTTCTCATATTCCACAAGTCAAGAGAGACAAGTTGGGAGAGAAAGCTAAACCTCAGATCTTTGTTGACTACAGTTTAGTGTCAAAAGCTTACAGGATCTATCAACTACAAACAGGGAAGGTGATCACTAGTAGGTATGTTCAGTTCCTAGAAGATGAGAAATGGGATTGGACAAATGAGCCACAAGGCAAGCACAAAAAGGTCTCATTGGAACCTGATGAATTGGTGGATGATGTTCCGGTTAGAGGTACCAGATCTTTGACTGATATATATCAAAGGTGTAGTGTGGCTGTTTTGGAACCTGCGGGTTATGAGGAAGCTAAAAGTGATCAGAGGTGGATGAATGCAATGAAGGAAGAGTCGGCTATGATAGAAAAGAACCAGACATGGGAGCTAATGGAGAGGCTTAAAGATAGGAAGGTGATTGGAGTAAAATGGGTTTTCAAGACCAAATTTAATCCTGATGGCTCAACGAATAAGCATAAGGCCAGGTTGGTGGTGAAGGGATATGCACAAGTTTGTGGAGTTGATTTCTCATAAACCTTTGCTCCTGTGGCAAAACTTGATACAATTAGAATGATTCTTGCTTTGGCAGCTCGACAAGGATGGAAGGTATATCAGTTAGATGTGAAATATGTATTTTTGAATGGAGTGTTGCAGGAGGAGATTTATGTTGAGCAGCCAGAAGGCTTTGTCACACCAGGCCAGGAGGAGAAAGTTTATTTTCTAAGAAAGGCTCTCTATGGCTTGAGGCAAGCTCCTAGAGCATGGTACAGTAAGATGGATGAGCACTTGTTGGGCCTAGGTTTCAAGAAAAGCCTTAGTGAATCCACTATATATGTCAAGAAGTTAGTATCTAACTTAGCGGTGGTGTCTTTTTATGTGGATGATATGCTGGTGACAGGGAGTAATAGTGCTCAGAAAACTGCATTTAAGCAAGAGATGATGAAGATGTTCGAAATGACTGATCTTGGTGAGATGTCATATTTTATAGGAATGGAGGTTAGGCAGACTTAGATTGAAGTTTTTATCTGTCAAAAGAAGTATTTGAAGGAGATCCTAAGGAGATTCAACATGGAGGAGTGCAAGAGTGTTAGTACACCAATGGGTCATAAGGAAAAGCTTCAAAAGAAGGATGGATCAGTACCTGTAGATGAAAGAGTTTATAAAAGTTTGATTGGTTGTCTTATGTATCTCACTGCAACTAGGCCAGACATCATGTTTCCTATAAGTGTCTTATCTAGATTTCTCAATTGTGCAAGTGAGTTGCATATGGTAGCTATAAAGAGGGTGTTAAGGTACTTAAAAGGTACTCTTTCATATGGGATTAAGTTTTGTAGAGTTCGGGAGTTTAAGTTGTAGGGGTATTCTGACAGTGACTGGGCAGGATCAATGGATGATATGAGGAGCACTTCAAGTTATTGCTTTACATTTGGGTCAGCATGTTTTTCCTGGTGCTCAAAGAAGCAGGAAATAATGGCTCAATCAACTGCAAAAGCTGAGTTCATTGCAGCTACTGTAGTTGTGAATCAAGCATTATGGTTAAAGAAGCTAATGGATGATCTGCATATGCAGCAAGAAGAAGACATAGAAGTGTTTGTGGATAATCAAGCTACTCGGCCATTTCACGAATCCAGTATTTCATGGAAGAACAAAGCATTTTAAGGTCAAGTTTTACTTCTTGAGAGAAGTGCAAAAGGCTGAAGAGGTGAAACGGTGTACTACAGTTCAGAAAACCAGATTGCAGATATATTCACGAAGTCATTTCATGTTGGTCGATTTGAACTTCTCGGGGCAAAGCTAGGAGTGTGCGTACTTGATCTAGGAGGAGAGTGTTGATGTATCAAGACTGCACGTTCTGTTTTTTTCTTTGTTTTGTTTAGTCAGTTTGTTGGTGTCATGTTTTTTAGGAGTTGGTTAATTGTTGTTTTACTTAGTCAATCTTATCTTGTAGGAGCAGTTAGATGCACGTATTTTAGCTATTCTGGTTTGTTGCTAGTTTGTGGACCTTAGTAGGCAACGTGGGTTTATGGTTACATTCTAGTATGTATTTTGAACATTTTTTTCCAATTTTACTGAATATGACGCATAGCTTTTGCTGTCAACTCCTTCTCTGTTTTTTTTTTGTTTTTTAAACAACAGATTCTCTTCATCACTAGGTTTGCAACCGCCATTTACAAAGACTTCAAAATCTGAAACCTCGACTATTAAGTCATTTCCATTATTAAATGCACATTCCTTTGCAACAGTTTCCACAACAAGGCCCCTCCTTCGACCTTGACCACCACAATCCTTGGCTCCAGCTAAGGTTTCTTCGCTTCCACCACTAATTCTATCTTAGCTTGCTGACACTACACTTTCTGATGCACTAGACTCTAAAAGCTCCTTGTCTTCTTGCTTGTCATTGGTAGATGACAATTGGGTCCTGTTCAAGAGTACACCTCTTGAGTCGTGACTTGCCATATATCTTCCCCTTTAGTTTCCTGCCAAAATTGCACATCAAGAACCTTAAGATACACCACTCTAAATCTGAATCAATGATTGCTTGGACCTAAAAGGAAATGTACAAAAGACTGAGACATTACAAACTAACACACAACCTCACAATGTCCTATAAAATCTACACCCAAATAGATCATAACCTAAGAATGTCATCATTTAAGAGATCATCACTTATGGCTAAATGCCTATAACTCCTCAAATCGCTGAGATAAGAACTTAGCTAGCTTCCATTAAATCTAATGAGCCTGAAGTTCTCAACTTAAATAATCATCACTTAAAATTTATCACTTCTTAAATCAAATACTAAATATTCACCTTGCCTCCAAGAAAACTACAATTGAAACTAACCATGTCTATTAGCTCCACAAAGTTGCTTAGAGTAAGATCATCACCTGCAGTTCAAAAGTTCACAAACCGATCCGACCTATTCACCATAAGTAAATTTATGTCTCGCATGACCATTTAAGTTATGACTTCTAAAATCAATTCTTATTTCACCAGATATCATCATGTAACACCTCAAGACTATCAGCATAAATTCTCTTTGTCAAAATCGCACCTCAAGAACCATAAGAACCATTTTTGGTATCAAATATAATAACTCGCCCATCTCTATTATCACTCACAAAGCTAAGCATGCTTCTTTGAATCATAATTGATGAACCCTTGCTGTGGCACCCCGAAACACCTAAGTTCGCCATAGGTACCTGTTACTATACCTAATGAACGCTAATCACATCTCTTATGCAGAAGCATTGCAGCTCATAGGCATATATATATATATATATATATATATATATATATATATATATATATATATTTATTTATTTATTTTATATCGGTCCCAGCGCAACTTATTAGCGGAAGCATAATTGAAATGTCATCATCTCTCCCTCCATCTATCATGATAAAACGCACACCGCTAAGCTCCATAGGAAAAGATAAAGCCAAGCCACTTTTATTTACATATTTTCATGATGGATTTTCTCAGGTCGGTATAACAAAAGAAGGGCCAAGACTTTTGACTACACTCGGCCACAACCTCAAAAAGAGACAACTCGACCCTCTATGTCGATCATGCAAAATTCTCCATCTACTAGTGTTGGCTATTGTCCAAAAAGTTGCGGCTCCTACTCCTCGCGTGCGGGCAGTCACACCCATGCCAGTGCGTCAAGCGGTGGCGGCAGCAACATCCCCCGCATCACTCCATCTCGACAAACGTGAACAGATATGAACTCCTGAATGACCGAGCCCTCAACCAGGCCTACATCATAAATCACTAATGCGCGAACTCGAATGAACGTCAAACCAGGGATGGTCGGACAGTCGATCTCCACACACTCGACCTCCACATCTGAAGGAAGGCCGTAAAAGACGCCCCACGTGACAACAAGGAGCAGCATCTGTCTAATTTGAAATGTTGGTCCCCGAAGGAGTGAGTACAGCTACTTAGCAGGTAAAGGACCCAATAAACCACTCAATGCATCACACAATACAATCATAACAATCATAGCATAAGACATGTCATTCAAGCATCCATGCATAATTTACCTTGAAACCATGCACATGTCATCACACCGCATGTACATACATCCTGATATAAGCATCACCATCATGTCATGCACTTACCATCATCATGTCACATATACCATCATGTCAAAGATGCACATACATCCATGCACTTACCATCATCATGTCACATATACCATCATGCCATAGGTGCACATACATCCATGCACTTACCATCATCATGTCACATATACCATCATGCCATAGGTGCACATACATCCATGCACTCATCATCATGTCACACATACCATCATGACATAGGTGCACATACATCCATGCACTTACCATCATCATGTCACACATACCATCATGACATAGGTGCACATACATTCATGCACTCATCATCATCATGTCACACATACCATCATGCCATAGGTGCACATACATCCATGCACTCATCATCATGCATCCATGCATACACATTGCCATACCATGCATAATTCAATTTCAATTTCCAAATTTTATTATTTTATTTTGAAATGCCACATTTCTCTTTCCCGGGACCAGTATTTGCATCCCACATTTATCGCTCGCACCCCACCTGGCATCGCAATGAACCTTCGGCACAAACCTCCAAGCATCCGGCACATACCCGCTAGGCATCTCGCACCCTAACTGGCATCGCGAGGTATCCCCCGGCACAAACCTCTGACCTTCCGGCTCCCCACGCTTCGGGCATCTTGAAACTCCCGAGGACCCTCCGGCATTCAGCCATTTAAGGCCACCGGGCATCCGGCATTTACACTCCCTAGCCAAGCATCCCGACACTCCAGGGGCATCATCGGCTCACACCTCCGATGGCCTTCTCACTTATCATACTTCACATTTTCAATTATAGCTCAATTTCAACGTGGCATATGATGTGATGGCAAACAAGATCATTTTTATCATTTGATTCTTATATGCATTTCCAATCATCATCATACATGAAGCAAGATACAACCACTTATGACAATACAATCCATGGGGTCCATACAACTTAGAATAATCCATACATCATGACTTTTTGAAATTTACCAAATTCCAGCCTACACAATTTTGGAAAACATGTAAATTAAATATCCATATGATCTTCAAAAGTCATAAAATCAGAGCATGTGATAGATAAGACATAAAGGTAGCAATTTCATAAAGAACGCATGCCCAAAAGAGCTTCACAAAAGAAGATATAGCTCACACAATACAGCATGCAAAATTCGGATAAAATCAGATTGCGCAGTTCTTGAAATATTTCGATTAAAATACCCGAATGACCTTCAAAAAATATGAAATTTTACCAGGTGATAGTAAAGACCCGAAGGTAGATTTTTCATGAATACATCTAGACCATATTCGTTCTAGATAATTAAATATGGACGGGCGAATCTCCTGTTCCTACTACCGAATAGTCCAGTTTAGCTGTCTCCGAAAAATCAAGGTTTCACCCACTTATCTTCCATCATTCCCTCTAAAATTTTGATATGTTTTGTCTCAAGAGGTCCAATACAACTTTCATTAAGGAATATAGGTGAGATTCTCAATGTATAGTCACTTTATAGTTCACGAAGTCGCTGGATTCTAGTACAATACTTCCAGATCTACCGTCTTCAAAGTAAAAGTCGTTTCACTAGGCTAAAATTGTTATTTTTACCTCAAATTTTATTATATTAATATTCAGGATGTTCTCTACAACTTTTTTGAAGAAGTCGAAGTGAAATTCTCAGTAAAAAGTGACATGCAACACACAAAACCACCAAAAGGTCGTCAAAACAGTTTCAGATCTAGCGTTTTCGTAGAGGAAGAGTTTCACCCCATAAAAATCATCCATTTTGTCTCAAATTTTAGTATGTTGTACTTTAAGATGTTGTCTACAACTTTTGTGAAGGAGTCAAAGCCAAAATCCAACTCAAAACCCACATGCAAGCCTCTACAAAATTCTGGGTCAGGCGGCACACTCGAAAACAGAATACATTTTCAAGAACAACACACTCAAGCTTCGGTTTCTCACACCCTAAACGTCCGAGATTCACCACCATTCAAACACACAAGCAAGGCACAACATGCAAGAGTAGAATATAGATCCCAACTTGCCTTCAAATCGAGCAAACAACGACACACGGATGGCGACGGACGAGCGGACGGACGGGCGACGGACGAGCGGACCTCCTCCTTCGCGCGGCTTCTCCCTTTCTCTCTCGGTTCCTCACTCTCTCGCAACCCTCTCTCTCTCTCTCTCTCACTTGGCTTGGGCGACAACCCCCTAAACCGGCCACTCTTCCTTTTATTCCCCCCTCAATACCATCATTTGCAATGATTAAGAGCCACCCAAAGTGGCCAATGGAGTGACTTTCCTTTTTGCCACTTGGCGAAACCCATGCATAATGGGCTTGAAGGTTTGGGCCGGCCTCTCCCCTCTCTCCTTGGTCGACGGCAGCCCTCTCCATGGGCTTCATGGGCCGGCCTTTTGGCCCATCAAAGGTCCACACTCTTGGGCCTAAGGCCCAAGCCTAATTAAATCAAATTTCAACCCCTTTTTAAATACTAATTAAATCCTTATTGAACCAAAGTACTTTAGTATATAAATTAAATAACTATACACTTGAAATCACAAATCCATAAATTCTAACCCACAATACATATGGCCAAAGATAGATCATCCTTTTTCAAAATTTATCCAATAAATTTGGCCATAGTCTTTAATACAAGACATTAATTTAAGCACCCCTAATGACCGGCAAGGAATTTCAGGATGCCACAATTCTCCCCTCCTTAGAGAATTTCGTCCTCGAAATTAGACGTTACTCATGTCCTTTTGAAACAAGTAGGGGTACTTTTCCTTCATCTGATCTTCACTTTCTCATGTGGTTCTTCCATATCATGATGTCGCCATAATACCTTAACCAGAGGAATCTTCTTAGTCCTAAGAATTTGTTCCTTTCGATCCAATATCTGTACAGGCTCTTCAATGTACCTCACTTTCTCATCCACTTCAATGGCTTCCTGATCGAGTATGTGACCAGGATCCGGCTGGTACTTTCTCAACATCGATACATGAAACACATCATGCAAATTTCCCAACTTAGGGGGTAGCGCTAAACGATAAGCTACATCCCCTATCCTTTCAAGTATCTCAAAAGGTCCGACAAATCTGGGGCTTAACTTACCCTTCATACCAAATCGAGATATTCCTTTCATTGGAGATACCTTAAGGAATACATGGTCTCCTACACTAAACTCCAAAGGTCTTCTACGCTTATCTGCGTAGTCCTTCTACCTACTCTAAGCTGCTTTAAGCCTTTTTCTGATAATTTCAACAGCTTCAGTGGTAACTTGTACCAGTTCAGGTCCTGTCAATTTCCTTTCGCCTACTTCATTCCACAGACAGGAGTCCTACATCTCCTTACATATAATACTTCATTGGGAGCCATGCCTATACTTTTCTGAAAACTATTATTATAAGCAAATTCCACCAAATGCAATCTTTCATCCCAATTTCCTTTGAAATCAATTACACAGGCCCTTAACATATCCTCTAATGTCTAGATTACTCTTTCTGTTTGTCTATCTGTTTGACGATGAAAGGCAGTACTAAACTGAAGTTTAGTTCCTAATGCAATTTGAAGACTCCGCCAAAAGTTTGAAGTAAATCTCGAATCCCAATCTGAGGTAATAGTTACTGGAACACCATGTAAGCGTACCACTTGACTTACATATATGTCCGCATATTTATCCATTGAGTAGTCCACGCGAACCGCTAGGAAATGAGCAGATTTAGTCAAACGGTCCACTATAACCCAGATAGAGTCATGACTACTTGATGTCCTTGGTAATCCTTGTATAAAGTCCATTGTTATATGTTCCCATTTTCATTCTGGTATGTCTAATGGTCTCAAGAGTCCTGTAGGTTTTTGATGTTCCGTTTTTACCTGTTGACACGTCAAACATTGAGAAACGTGCTGAGTCGTATCTGCTTTCATACCATTCCACCAAAACTGCTGACGTAAATTCCTGTACATCTTTGTACTACCCGGATGAATACTATAATTACTTTTATGTGCCTCCGACAAAATTTCCTTCTTTAATTCTTCATTGTCGAGAACACAAAGTCGTCCCTGGCATCTCACTACTCCATCTTCAGAGACTTGAAATTCTGGTATTTTCCCTAAAGACACTGCATCTTTCACTTTCATAATCTCCGGGTTAGACTCTTGTAAGATTTTAACTTTCTGAATAATTTCAAGCTCAATTCTTAATGCACTAAGCATACCGGTAAGACAATCTACTTTTAATTTAAATTCTGAGTCCGTTACGAACTTTAACAAGCTCCATTCTGCCATTCTTAAACTGGCCATCTCCATAGTCGACTTATGACTAAGAGCATCCGCTACCTTATTTGCCTTTCCTATATGGTATTTTATCTCACAATCATAGTCCTTTAACAATTCCATCCACCTCCTTTGTCTCATGTTCAACTCCTTTTGTGAGAACAGATATTTCAAGCTCTTATGGTCCGTATAGATCTCAAACTTCTCTCCATACAAATAGTGCCTCCATATCTTCAAGGCAAACACTATAGCTGCTAATTCTAAATCATGCGTTGGGTAGTTCAGTTCATAAGGTTTCAATTGTGTAGATGCATAGGCTATGACCTTGCCATGCTACATCAAAACACATCCCAGTCTTTTGTGAGATGCATCACTATACACTGTGAAACCATCAGGTCCAATGGGTATAGTCAGGATTGGAGCCGAGGTCAATTTCCTTTTAAGCTCCTGGAAACTCCTTTCACATTCCCCATTCCATTCAAATTTCACGTTCTTTCGAGTCAATTTAGTTAAAGGACCTGCCAATCATGAAAATCCTTCAATAAACCTCATATAATAACCAGCCAGTCCTAAGAAACTCCGTATTTCAGTAGGTGTTATTGGTCTCGGCCAATGTATTACCATCTCAACTTTCGCCGGGTCTACTGCTATTCCTCCTCCTCATACTACATGCCCTAAAAATATTATCTTGTCCATCCAGAATTCACACTTACTAAATTTAGCATACAGCTTATGCTCTCAGAGTTTGCAAAACTATTCTTAAGTGTTGTTCATGCTCTTTAGGTCATCTTGAATATATCAGGATGTCATCAATAAAAACAATTACAAACTGGTCTAAATACGGCTTACATACCCTATTCATTAGATCCATAAATGCAACCGGTGCATTTGTCAATCCAAATGGCATAACAAGGAACTCATAGTGTCCATAATGAGTCCTAAACGCAGTCTTAGGGATGTCTTCTTTCTTAATTCTTAGCTGATGGTATCCCGACCTTAAGTCAATCTTAGAGAAGACTGAACTTCCCTGGAGTTGATAAAAAAGATCATCAATTCTAGGCAAAGGATATTTATTTTTAATGGTTACTTGATTTAGCTGCCTATAATCAATGCACAAGCGCATCGATCCATCTTTCTTTTTCACAAACAAGACTAGCGCAACCCAAGGTGAAGCACTGGGTCTAATGAATCCTTTGTCAAGCAACTCATGTAGTTGCACTTTCAATTCCTTCAATTCGACTAAGGCCATCCTATATGGGGCTTTTGATATAGGTCCTATTCCAGGCATTATTTCAATTTCAAACTCAATTTCTCGTTCCGGTGGTAATCCGGGCAATTCCTCAGGAAATACATCTTGAAATTCATTAACTACCCGAATTTCATCGAGCTTAGGCTCTTCCTTAATATAATCTCTAACCATGGCCAAGTACCCTTGACATCCTTTGTCAAGTAACGCACGGGCTTCTATTGCTGAAATAAGTGCTACAGATAGGTGGGTCTGACCTCCCAAAAATTCACAGCTAGACTGATCAGGTAAGGTAAATTGGATCACTTTCCTATAACAATCCATTTTGGCCCGATACTTATGAAGTCAATCCATTCCTATGATAACATCAAAATCATACATGGCCATTACGACTAAGTCCATTTCCATATCCTTTCCTCCCATTGTTATCTTACAATTTCCACACACCAGCGTAGACAATAACATATCCTTTAAAGGTGAAGAAATACAAAGAGGCGTCTTAAGAGGCGTAGTTTCTATCTTATTCAACTGTCTATATCTTTCGAATATAAATGAATGCATAGCACCCGTATCAAACAATGCATATGCCTTTTTATCATTTATGAGGATCGTACCTAAGATAACATTTTTGGAAGCTTCTACTTCCTCTTGGGGGATCGCATACACCCTTCCTTGTGCTGGTGGCCTCTAAGGATTCCTTGGTAAGTTTGGCCTAACAGCATTTCGTTGTGGCGTTGCACCAAGCCAATACTCACATGCGACCTTTCCTGTGGGCAGTTTCTCTTAAGATGACCTATTTGTCCACAACTATAACATTTTGGTTGCCCATTGCAAGGTCTTGGGCCATGTCGCCCATTACACCTTCAACACTCCTCATTTCGATAAGGTGTCCTTTCCAAATTCAGACTACCCCTGCCCTTTCCAAAGTTCCCGAAATTTCCCTTCTTCTTAGACTTCCAGGTCTAACCTTGACCTGTATAGGGTCTCTTACCCCGTCTCACATCACCAAAAGACAATGGTTTCTCATTCTCCAAATGTTCCCTTACCAACTCCTGCTTCACTAACTATGCCCTTTCATAGATCTCATTATAGTCTCTTATGTTCAAAGGCACCAGTTGTTTCTTAATATCAGTCTTCAACCCTTTCAGAAATCTCTTAGCTTTCTCTTCTTGATCCTCAATTAGCCTAGGAGCATATCTAGACAGTTTAGAAAATCTAGCCTCATACTGGTCTACTGTCAGCTCCTTTTGTTCTAGTTGAACAAATTCTGTAATTTTCTTATCCTTAGCACAGTCAAAAAAATGCTTTCTATTGAAAGCTCTCACAAACTCTTCCCAGTTAACATCAGTACCTGGTGGGAAGATTGTGTCCATCGAAGCTCTCCACCAAAACTTTGCATTTCCCTCCAGCTGGTACTTTGCCAAAGTTATTTTCTCAGCATCATTGCAGTCCAACAACCTGAAAATTTGTTCCATTCCATCAATCCAATGTTCCGCCTCCTCAGGACTTCCCATTCCACTGAACTTGGGTGGCTTCAGCTTCAAAAACTGTTCCACCAGTCCCTGAGTACGACATTCTGCTCCAGGTTGTTGCTGTGCTTGTCTTTCCATCAGATTTCCAATATTGGCCAATGCCTGCAGGATGTCTTCCATTCAGGGTTCAGCCCTTGCAACAGAGGCTTCAGCCCTCGATGGATGAGCACTTCCAGCTCGCACCATGACTTTCCTGCAATTTCCAAGCATTGCCTCAGGAATAATATGAGACTCACTATCTCGACTCAAAGCAACTACTACTATTACATAAGTAACATATACATGTTACTGGTACCTAAAAACAACTCAAAATAAACTACTAGGGATCTACGAGTGATTACTCATCACCCGTTATTCAAAGTTAATCGTTTATTCTATTTTAATCCTATGGTGTGCATTGCCATCATGTTCCTCAATTTCCAAATGAGGCTCCTTATCACTCCAATCTATAACCATTGCTCTGATACCAAAAAGGGCGGCTGTGGCACCCTGAAACACCTAAGGTCGCCACAGGTACCTGTTACTATACCTAATGAACGCTAGTCACATCTCTTATGCAGAAGCATCGTAGCTCATAGGCATTTTTTTTTATATCGGTCCCAGGGCAACTTATTAGCAGAAGCATAATTGAAATGTCATAATCTCTCCCTCCATCTATCATGATACAATGCACACCACTAAGCTCCATAGGAAAAGATAAATCCAAGCCACTTTTATTTACATATTTTCATGATGGATTTTCTCAGGTCGGTATAACAAAAGAAGGGCCAAGACTTTTGACTACACTCGGCCACAACCTCAAAAAGACACAACTCGACCCTCTATGTCGATCATGCAAAATCCTCCATCTACTAGTGTCGGCTATTGTCCAAAAAGTTGCGGCTCCTACTCCTCGCGTCAAGCGGTGGCGGCAGTCAAACCCATGCCGGTGCGTCAAGCGGTGGCGGCAGCAACATCCCCCGCATCACTCCGTCTCGACGAACGTGAACAAATATGAACTCCTGAATGACCAGGCCCTCAGCTAGGCCTACATCATACATCACTAATGCGCGAACTCGAATGAACGTCAAATCAGGGATGGTAGGACAGTCGATCTCCACACACTCGACCTCCACATCCGAAGGAAGGCCATAAAAGACGCCCCGCGTGACAGCAGGGAGCGGCATCTTTCTAATATGAAATGTTGGTCCCCGAAGGAGTGAGTACAGCTACTTAGCAGGTAAAGGACCCAATAAACCACTCAATGCATCACACAATACAATCATAACAATCATAGCATAAGACATGTTATTCAAGCATCCATGCATAATTTACCTTGAAACCATGCACATGTCATCACACCGCATGTACATACATCCTCATATAATCATCACCATCATGTCATACACTTACCATCATCATGTCACATATACCATCATGTCAAAGATGCACATACATCCATGCACTTACCATCATCATGTCACATATACCATCATGCCATAGGTACACATACATCCATCCACTTACCATCATCATGTCACATATACCATCATGCCATAGGTGCACATACATCCATGCACTCATCATCATGTCACTCATACCATCATGCCATAGGTGCACATACATCCATGCACTCATCATCATGCATCCACGCATACACATTGCCATATCATGCATGATTCAATTTCAATTTCCAAATTTTATTCTTTTATTTTGAACCGCCACATTTCTCTTTCCCGGGACCAGTATTTGCATCCCACATTTATCGCTCGCACCCCACCTGGCATCGCAACGAACCTCCGGCACAAACCTCCGGGCATCCGGCACATACCCGCTGGGCATCTCGCACCCCAACTGACATCGTGAGGTATCCTCCGGCACAAACCTCTAGGCTTCCAGCTCCCCACGCTCCGGGCATCTCGAAACTCCCGAGGACCCTCCGGCATTCAGCCATTTAAGGCCACCGGGCATCCGGCATTGACATTCCCTAGCCAGGCATCCTGACACTCCCGGGGCATCGTCAGCTCACACCTCCGACGGCCTTCTCACTTATCATACTTCACATTTTCAATTATAGCTCAATTTCAACGTGGCATATGATGTGATGGCAAACAAGATCATTTTTATCATTTGATTATTATATGCATTTCCAATCATCATCATACATGCAGCAAGATACAACCACTTATGACAATACAATCCATGGGGTCCATACAACTTAGAATAATCCATACATCATGACTTTTTGAAATTTACCAAATTCCAGCTTACACAACTTCGGAAAACATGTAAATTAAATATCCATATGATCTTCAAAAATCATAAAATCAGAGCATGTGATAGATAAGACATAAATTTATCAATTTCATGAAGAACACATGCCCAAAAGAGCTTCACACAAGAAGATATAGCTCACATAATACAGCATGCAAAATTCGGATAAAATCAGATTGCGCAGTTCTTGAAATATTTCGATTAAAATACCCGAATGACCTCCAAAAATTATGAAATTTTACCAGGTAATAGTCAAGATCCTAAGGTAGATTTCTCATGAAGAAATATAGGCGAGATTCGCTCTAGATAATTAAATATGGACGGGCGAAGCTCCTGTTCCTAGTACCGAACAGTCCAGTTTAGCTGTCTCCGAAAAATCAAAGTTTCCCCCACTTATCTTCCATCATTTCCTCTGAAATTTTGATATTTTTTGGCTAAAGAGGTTCACTACAGCTTTCATTAATAAATCTAGGTGAGATTCTCAACGGATAGTCACCTTATAGTTCACGAAGTCGCTGGAGTCTAGTACAGTACTTCCAGATCTACCGTCTTCAAAGGAAAAATCGTTTCACTAGGCTAAACTTGGTCGTTGTACCTAAAATTTGAGTATGTTAATTTTCAGGATGTTCTATACAACTTTTGTGAAGAAGTCAAAGTGAAAATCTCAGTAAAAAGTGACATGCAACACACAAAACCACCAAAAGGTCGTCAAAACAGTTTCAGATCTAGCGTTTTCGTAGAGGAAGGGTTTCAACCGTTAAAAATCAGCCATTTTGTCTCAAATTTTATTATGTTATACTTTGAGATGTTGTCTACAACTTTTGTGAAGGAGTCGAAGCCAAAATTCCACTTGAAACCCACATGCAAGCCTCTACAAAATTCTGGGTCAGGCAGCACACTCGAAAACAGAATACATTTTCAAGAACAACACACTCAAGCTTCGGTTTCTCACACCCTAAACGTCCGAGATTCACCACCATTCAAACACACAAGACAGACACAACATGCAAGAACAGAATATAGATCCCAACTTGCCTTCAAATCGAGCAAACAACGACACACGGACGGCAACGGACGAGCGGACGGACGGGCGATGGACGAGCGGACCTCCTCCTTCGCGATGGAGTTGCGTGTTAATGCAGCATGGTAGGGTTGTTGCATACGCATCCTGCTAATTGAGACCTCATGAACTGAATTGCCCAACGCGTGACTTAGAACTCGCCGCGATTCTTTTCACTCTGAAGATTTGGAGATATTATTTGTGCAGAGAAAAATTCTAGATCTTCACAGACGATCAAAATCTCAAGTATTTATTCTCTCAGAATGAGTTGAATATGAGACAGCGTCGCTGGATGGAACTCCTAAAGGACTATGACTGTGATATCTTGTATCACCCTAGAAAGGCGAATACGGTCGCAGATGCGCTGAGTCGTAAGTCTTCAATGGCTCAGATGATGGTCAAGGAATGAATTCTACTTGAGAGAGCTCGAGATTTGATTTTCAAGTTTGAGGTAAGCCACCTTTCAAATCTTATGGCCACCCTAAGAATCAAACCGGAGGTGCAAATCAGAATCAAGATGCTTCAGTCGATAGACCCAGATGTTCAGAAGAATCTGCAAGACGATATAAAAAAGAGAAATGCTGACTTTCAGAATTCTAAAGACGGAACACTAAGGTTCCGAGGATGATTGTGTGTACCTGACGATGCAGAGCTTAAGGAGGATATTTTATCAGAAGCTCATCGTAGTAGTTAAAACATTCATCCTAGTAGTACGAAGATGTACCAAAATCTGTGTCAACATTATTGGTGGTCTGGTATGAAGGCGGACATCGCCAAGCACGTCGCCAAGTGTCTGACATGTCAGCAAGTGAAGGCACAGCACTGTAAACCGGGAGGACTTCCGCAATCTCTCAAGATTCCTGAGTGGAAATGAGAACATACCACAATGGACTTTGTGATAGGCTTACTAAGGAGTTAGAGGGGCAATGATTCCATTTGGGTAGTGGTCAACAAACTAACGAAGCCGGCTCACTTCATCGCAGTATGAAAGGATCTTCATTTGGACAAGCATGTAAAGTTGTATGTACATCAAATAGTTCGTCTGCATGGAGTGCCAGTGACAATTACATTAGACAGAGACCCAAGATTCACGACTACCTTTTGGAAAAGTTTGCAAAGTGCTTTAGGAATGAAGCTGCAGTACAATACGGCCTATCATCCTCAAACGGATGGCCAATCTGGGAGGACGATTCAAACCTCAAAAACATGCTGCAAGCTTGCGTATTGGATTTCAAGGGAAGTTGGGAGGAATAACTTCATCTTATCGAGTTCGCCTACAACAACAACTACCAGCAGAGTATCTAGATGGCTCCTTTTGAAGCGTTGCATGGCAGAGCATGCAAAACGCTAGTGTGTTGGGATGAGGTCGGAGAGTGAAAGATCACAGGCCCAGAATTAGTTCAGCAGTCAGTGGATGCAGTTGCCGTCATGAGAAACAGATTAAAGAACGCTTAAAGTCGTTAGAAAAGCTACGCAGATAAGCGTCAAGGGCCTTTGGAATTCCAAGTTGGTGATCATGTTTTTCTGAAGGTATCACCAATGAGGGGTACTTCTCGCTTTGGTAAAAAGAGAAAGCTGAGTCCGAGGTAGGTAAATCCCTTTGAGATTCTTGAAAGAATCGAGATCCTAGCATATCGTCTTGCATTACTGCCAAGGTTGGCACAAGTGCATGACGTCTTTCACGTGTCGATGTTGAGGGAGTATGAGCCTGACCCGACCCATGTGCTTAATTTTGAGGAATTGGACATGGACAACAAAGTGTTGCACGTGGAAAGCCCGGTTCAGATTGTGGATCGGAAAGAACAGGTTCCGCGCATCAAAACCATCCCGTTGGTCAAAGTGGTCTAGCAATACCACGGTACTGAAAGAGTAACCTGAGAGAGTAAAGAATTAATGAGATGATTGTACTCCCACTTTTTTGTTTAAGATCTGTAATGGTTTAAATTTTGAGAACGAAATTTTTATAAGAAGGGAAGAGTTGTGACATCCTGATTTTCCACTTATGTTTTCAATTGAATGAGTCTGGTTTTTCATCGACGCGCCTATAGCCTTTTTCTCTGAGTTGGCCACTCACGAGATAACTAGTCTACCAAGTGAAGCCGTTAAAGGATTTTAACGTTACAAACTCGAGAATTCAACCAGAAACCGACTACTCAACCGTGCTAATCTGCAAGGGTCAAGACGGTACTGTCAAAATCGATCAGAGATCAGAGATAGGTAGATTCGACTAAGATATGTGATCAGTGTGTGGGTGATTTCACCTAATAGCAAAATTCTTGTCGAACGACATTGGATTGATTATTCTGTCTTTTCTGTAACCTGTGTTCGTATTTGAAATCTCGAGATTTTCACGACAACCGAGAGTCACCAATGAGTCGAAGATGTACATTGTGGCTTTAAAATAATCAACCACAGGTCAAATGCGCCAAAAATTCTAAAAGCTACCCTGTAGATTAGGACGAGCTAAAATCGCGCCAGATTGAAATTAACTGTGAATTTGAACCCGATTTCAGAAATTGAAAGTTCTGTCATATCACAAGTCATTTTAGGAACGTCGACTTATCTTCAGAAGATTTTTCTGCAAACCGAGATTTTCGGCGAAAAATCAAAGTATGGTTATTTTGGCTTGGGAAATTCATAGGCTCACTTATGGTCACATTTTTAGGATGTAAGTTGCTTCTATGCGCGAGGAAAAATGTGAATTTAAGTGTGGACACATTGGATAAAGTTATGGGCTTCGATTGGGATTGATTGGATGAGAAATTGAATGAGATTGAAGGGCAGAGTCACAAAATTCATAGCCAAGGGGGGGAGCAACATTTCAGCCATCATGGGAGGCTTCTTGGGGAAGTTTGAGGAGAGAGAAATGGCTGAGGATGAGGGCTGAAGTGGTGGGTGCAAGGCAAGGGAGATTTGGATGAGTGTTGAAAGCTTAAGAGCCTTTGGGGTCCCCTCTCTCGCAATGAAGCCGCCGGACCTCTTTCCTCCCCTGTTTTCCCCTCTTCCAGTTTCTGCTCCAACTGACCTTTATCCAAAAACCCGAGTTAAAAGTTGCCTTCTTGTGCGAACCAGCTCACATGCCACCCACCATCGTCTTCAACACATCCAAACCGTACGGTAGCACCTCGCCGCTCGCCAGAACGATTCGTTGGCCGTCCCATCCGCCGGCCAGAAGCCACCGCCACATGCGGTACCACCTAGGGCCACTTGATTTCGCCAGTTCAGCATTCTCTTCATGTTTCTCCCCATTCAGACCCTTCCTCCGCCCTTACCAACCACCAGCAAGTCCCCATTGACCCTCGAGTGTCGCTGGTTGCCGGCCACCCGCTCGCCAGAGCTCTGGTCAACCTGTCTTTGCCGTTGCAACCACTAGTTCCCTCTCTTGGTTCAACAAAGAACAGAAGTAGAAGCCATCAAGGGTTTTAGGACTTAATGGCCCGTTTCCGAGCCTTTCCTAGCCTTGGTTGGTGTCGCCGCTAAGAGGTTTGTCGCCCGCCTTGGTGTTGCCGTCGTCATGGACTCACCAAAACACTAAACCGGTAAGTTTACTCACTAAACCTTGCTCAGAAGGTTAATTATGCTTAAGGGGTGTTTAGATTAGGCTAAACATGTTTAGGTGGTTAGATTAACTTAGTTAAATGTTAATTAGATTATGTAATGGCTTAGTTTAGTGGTAAATTAATTAAGGCTAATTATGTGATTAAATTAGGGTAATATTGATTAGGCCCTTAATTAATCATTTTGAATTAATAAATTATTTCGAATTTATAAATATTATTTAATTATTGTATATTAATATAAAATAATACTATTTAATTTAATTTCGGAATAATTTAATTATTTATTATTTTCCGGAAATTAGATCGGGATAGCAAGTGACTGAATTTCATGCTGATTGCATTGGTGTGTTCAGATTATGCAATTGATTGTTGGATTGTGCAAATTGAGTGATGATTGTGAAATTTATGGTATTTGTTTAGAAAATCCCGGGTGTCGGATTTTGAGACCAAAAATGGATTTTAAATACTATACTAAATAATGGGGTTTAAAAAGGAGAAGTATCACTTTTAAGGTTCGAATTGACCATGTACCCACACGCGACTATTTTCTCAGATGTTTTTAATATGAAGAAAATATGCTAGGATCACTATTTTAATTGAGGCATTTGAGTACAATGCACGGTGTCCTGGGCCAAGGTTGAGTAGTTGTGTGTGGGTTAAAGAGAACCCATCCTTGCGTTTATGCCAGACGTTACTAAATCCCTTTTCGAGTTACCCATGCATTAGGGTAATAGGTTTTGGTAGATTATGGACCTATGCTCCTTTGGGAAAGCTGTCTATTGAGAGACATCGCCGTGCTCAATGGTGGTGAGACGATACCTAGCTATGCCAGTAGACCACCAAAATTTAGAGTCGGCCGTACCCTTGAGGGGTGAAATTAACAATTGGAACGCATGATTGATTGAGTTATATGTGCTTGATTATGAGACAAAACTGTGTGGCATGGTAGGGGACGTGTCATAACGGTTTGGCCTTATAATCAGAACCTTTGTGATTAAATGAGTTGATAAGGCATTTCAATTGTTTTGTGCATTAATAATATGCATTTGTGATATGAACTGTGCTAACGTGCAGGAAGGAACTGAGGCAAGGTAAGTCCTCTGTGTTGTGTGGCTAGGTCACCCTTGGGTGTATTTCCTTCCTAATAGGGGTTTAGAGGGTGAACTTGCTAAGACATTATCTCACCCCGTCGTGGGCTCAATTTTCAAGTCCTTAGGTGGAGGACTAAAATCCCGAGTCTGTGGAGGTGGAGTCTAAAGGATCGGCGTTTGTGTCTGACGAGTAGGTCGTAGGACAACTTCCTTTTGAGAGTCGATCTTTTGTAGACTTTTGACTAGACTCGTTTTGTACCTAAACCCACTTGTTTATAAAAGTTGGCTTTTGTGAAATATTGCCCTGCTTTCCTATCCCATGCTGTTTGTTATCAAGGGTTTTTTGTTTCGTTTCCACATGTGCACTAAAACAAATTGGGTTGGCGATGAGACTTGGGAACGTTGCATTTTAATCGACCATTGAGGGATGGGCGCATGCTCGAGGATTGGGACGTGACATTTTGACTTTCAAACTTCTTCTTCTTTTTTGTGTGTGTGGGCCCCACCACTTCTCTTTCTATCTGATTCAAAATCTCAAGTATTACACCAATCCCTAACACCACAGCATTCCAAAATGCAACAAAGGAAGCGTTACAAGGCAACAATGGATTGTGTGGAAATTTGAAGGACTAGAGCCATGTAAGCGGTGGTGGATAGGAAAAGCCGTCCTATGGGAGGTAGAGTGTTTCTTATTGTGTTTCCTCTGCTAGGAGGAATTCTTCTATTTATTTTCCTTGGAATATTCTTCATTTTCTGTAGAAAGAAGCTCCATCAAACCGTGACATCTTGGATTTTTACTTCTACTTTCAACTAAATTAACTCCGGGCTTTTCATCGACGCGCCTAAAGAGTTATTCTCAGAGCTTATCACTCTTGAGATAACTAGACGATCTGGGGAAGTCAGTAAAGAATTTTAAAGCAATAGACTTGAGGATTCGACTAGGAATCGACTACTCGACCATGCTCATCTCCAGAGATCATTACAGCATAGTTAAAAATCGCTTAGAGATCAGAGATAGGTCGGTTCGACTAAGATGCGTGGCTAAACATGGGTGATTCCATTAAATTGCAAAATTCTCGTCGATCAGCACTAGACTCATTTTCTTGTCATTTTGGTACCCTGTGTCCGTATTTGAATCCTCGAGATTTTCACGACAACCGAGAGTCACCAATGTGTCGAAGAGGTTTATTGTGGCTCGAAGAAAATCAACTACAGGTCATTTGCACTAAAAATTTCTAAAAGCTACCCTATAACCTAAGTCATGCTAAAAACGTGTCAAATTGAAATTAATCACGAATTTGAATCCGATTTCAGAAATTGAAAGTTTTGTCTTGTCACAAGTCATTTTAGGAACATCGATTCAGTCTTTGAAGATTTTTCTGCAAGCCAAGACTTTTTGGGAAAAAGTCGAGGTAGGGTTGTTTTTGTCCAGAAAAAATCAGAGGACCGTTTTTTATCGTGAAATTGGGAAGCAAGATGGTTCTATTTGCAAGGAAAAATGCCAATTTGATCAAGGACTCGATATTGGAATTTTTAGGAGCCGAATTGAGTTGATTCATGAAGGATTGAAGTCCAATTGAAGAGAAATGTGTACAAATTCGTATGCCCCATGACCCATGACATTTTGTACCAACTCAAGGCTTCTAGAAGGGATATTTGTGGCTGCAATTTGCTGAGGGAAGCCAGCTGGTGTGTGGGGCCAAGTCAAGGAGACCAAGTGAGATAAGAAGAGACTAAGTGGTCCCCTTGCTCCCTCCTTCTTCCCCATCGTCAAGCTCTCCTTCTCCCCCCTTTCTTCATGCTACTTTGAGCTCAGCAAATGCAGAGAAGACCAGCTGAAGCCGCCAAAGCAGCCCAGCCCTCGTCGGATCGCCGCTCGCCCATCGTCGCGCCCATCGCACCTCACGCTAGCCCCGCTCGCATCTCTGCCTTCCCTGGCCGTCCTCTGCTTCAGTCGTGACCCTAGGACGTTCCTTGATCCATTCGCAGCACACTCGCCGTTGCAGGAGTTGCCGAACCGCCTGCCCGCTGCCATGAAGCCTCACCGGAACTACTGCAGCCTTCGCCTGCCCATTTTAGCCTCAACTGAACCACCGACTAGCCTTTTAGCTGCTGAATAGAAGCAGAGTCCAATGGATCTCCAAGTTGCTATTTGGCCCGTTTTCGAGCCATTCCCGATCCTGCTTGGTGGTCCTGCTTTGGAGTTTCTCGTCCCTCCCCGCATCCCCGTCATTTCGATCCAAGCGGATCTCTTTACAAGTGAGTTTAACTCATTAATCATTGCTTAGTAAGTTAATGATGTTTAAGGGTTGATTAGTTTAGACTAAGCTAGGATTAAGTGCATAGTTAGATTAGATTAGCAATTTAATTAATTGTTATTGCATGTTAGGTGGTTAATTAGAGCCTAGACAAGCTCTTGTATTTAGTTAGAGTGGTTCGGAAACTTTTCGGGCCCGTCTTGACTTTTAATTAAGCTTTATGGGCCTAAGTTCTATTTATTTGCATTTAATAATTATTTTTCGTAATTATTTAATAATTATTTATTTTACAGAAATTAGACCGGGATAGCCGGTGACTGAAATTTAGAGTTTGATGATTTCATCAAAAATGGTTTGATAGATATGTATGCGAAATGCAATGCCCTAAAGGATGCTAGGAAACTTTATGATGTTATGGATGGGAAAAATGTTGTCTCCTACAATGCAATGATTGAAGGCTACTCAAGATTAGAGAAACTGGAGGAAGCATTGGATCTCTTCCATAGTATGAGGCTTGCATCGTTCTCCCCAAGTCCATTGACATTCGTCAGCATCCTTGGATTATCAACTGCTTTATTCGCCTTGGAATTGAGCAAGCAAGTTCATGGCCTCTTAAGCAAATCTAGAATTTCTATGGACTTATTTGCAGGGAGTTCACTGATCGATGTTTATTCCAAGTCTTCTTTAGTTTGAGACGCGAGGCTAGTATTTTAAGAGATGAACGATAGAGATATCGTAGTTTGGAATGCAATGTTCTTTGGATATAGTCAGCAAATGGAAAATGAGGAGACCTTCAAATTGTTTCTTAGAGCTACAGTTATCCGAATAACGACCCAACGAATTCACGTTCGCTTCCCTTATCACAGCATCGAGCAATTTAGCAAGTCTCCAACATGGTCAACAGTTCCATAGCCAGATTATAAGGGGCGTTTTGGATTTTGACCCATTTGTCACGAATGCTCTTGTGGATATGTATGCTAAATGCGGAAGTATTCAGGAGGCTAGGAAAGCATTTGACCTCACTATTTGTGAAGATGTGGCATGCTGGAACTCCATGATCACAACATAAACACAACATGGAGAAGCACAGGCTGCTCTCCAGATATTTGATGAAATGATAATCACAGGAGTGAAACCAAGTTACATCACATATGTGGGCATCCTCTCTGCATGCAGCCATGCGGGGCTTGTGGAAGATGGATTGCATCATTATAACTCGATGCGTGGGCTTGGAATTGAACCGGGGACCGAACATTATGCTTGCATGGTCTCCCTTTTTGGCCGAGCTGGTAAACTAAAGGATGCTGTGGATTTCATCGAGACAATGCCAATTGAACCGATGGCGCTGGTGTGGAGGAGCTTGCTCAGTGCATGCAGGAATGCTGGTGACAGTGAATTAGGAAAGTATGCTGCCAAGATGGCAATCTCTTTCGACCCAACGGATAGTGGATTTCATACGCTACTCTCGAATATATTTGCATCAAAAGGAATGTGGTTTGATGTAAAGAAGGTGAGGCACAGAATGGACGAGACTGGAGTCCTAAAAGAACCAGGAAAAAGTTGGATAGAAGTTAATAATGAGGCTCATGTGTTTGTTGCTAGTGACCGGACTCATTATGAGGCTGATTTGATTTATTCAGTTTTGGACTATTTAATTCTTCAGATAAAGGAGATTGGTTATGTGCCAAACAATGCTGCCGTTATCATAGACGATTGACTGACAATTAGTAATGGGACAATATTATACTGCAAATGCTCTCATTCTGTGTAACCTTCCAGCTGTATGATGCTGGGACATGATCAATCTTCTTGAAGTATGCACATCATCTGTCTGACTTGGGTTTTCCATCGGATATGTTGAGACATGAGATCCCTCTTCGTGGTGTGAGGAGGATAGTTCTCTGGAGAAGCAGCTGCTGGGATATAATTTCAAATTGTCATTATTGAGTGGTGAATGTTGATGATTTTAGATTTCACTGGATTCAAATTAATCCTCAGCATTGAAGTTGCAAAAGATGTCTCCAATCATCTATAGACTTGAGTCATGAGGAATTGACGCGACTCTATGAGTTCCAATGGCATGGTTGACTCGTGAAGATTGGATGAACTAATGAGCTACGCTCTGTTTGTAGTTTAGAAGGGGGCAATATAGTTTAAGAAGAGGGCAAATGACCTGTTCTTGAGATACAGAGGTATTAACCCACTGCCTGTAGCCACGAGATGACCAACCAGAAATGCTCCTTGGTGGAGACTCACTCCATTAATGCAGGACGTCAACATGATGAGTTTCAGGTTGACCAACCACAGAGAATGAAAAACTTGAGAGTCAGTTTCTTGTGGAATTTATGATACCTTGATCAAATTCACCTTTACTATTTGATGACTGAATGCAATAAAATTAGTTGAAGAGCAACACAGTTTTTCATCTAGTGACAAATAAGGAAGAAACCGGAATTTGCAAGTAATTTTTCATATCTGATAATGCCAGCTCCTCTATCAGCAACTTCGACAGTTCGGTGCTTACACTGGCCACACCTGAGGGGAACAACATCTGCATTTAGGTCTTAATACTTTTCTGTACAGAAGTCTAAGTCGCCTCATTTGGTCACTGCATTTAGCTTTACTCTTCCCTCCTTCTTTCAATGTAAAGATGAAGACTTTCATGCTTCTCAAACATGCTAGACAAGCAATACAATGGAGACGATGGATCAATGTGCTTCAACTGATCCAAAGACTGTTCACGATCTTGCTAGGTTTTTTTAATGAGAATCTTCTTCGAGAGTTGATTCTCTAACCTCTTAAAATTTTACTTTTGACATCTTCATCTTTGGCAACTTTGAGACTTGTAAGAACTTGATTTGATTTCCCTTCATGATATCTGATGTATTCCGTAACGTTGACATGAACATAGCTGAACAATTGGCTGCCATGAAACTTTGCTCTCAAGCCTCAAGTCAGCTTGTTTCGCTTTCTTCACATATTGCTAGAATTTATCATTCATAAGTCATGTTCACTCCTTGCTAGTCAACAAGTTGAGCTTGCTTTGTTCCTTTTTTTTATCTCTCTCTCTCTCTCTCTCTCTCTCTCTCTCTCTCTCTCACACACACACACACACACACACACATCTAAGCTTTACTACAACGGATCCTATGACCATAATCACTCTCCTTAAAGACTTGGAAAGTTTTATCTTTATTTGCTGATGTTTCAAGTTCGACAACAGTCTAGGACCGAAATAAAATGAATAAAAAATATTATCAAAACCACATGATTGTGGACCATTTTAGAATACTATTGGTCGTGTAAGTCCAATTTGGACAATTAGGTGCTTATAAGCCAAGGCTTACCGAGGTTAGGTACCTCCATGGCTGTTTTTAACCCACCACATTACATGTATCTTCATGTGGATGATGTGATATCCACAAAAAGAAAGAATTAAGAATCGAAAATGTATGTGGACTTTGAAACTAACAAGGCCCCTTTCTTGATTAGACAGCTCAAGTATTTTCTTACCCTTCGTTTACTCAATGTAGAAAGTCCAAAGATGGAAGACTTTCAAATCTCCTTCCTTGAGTAGACTTCTCTAGTTTTGTCTTACCCTTCATTTACTCAATGTAGAAGGTGCAAAGGTGAAGACTCTTGTGCAACCCACCACATTACATGCTCTCTTCACGTGGATGATATGATATCCACAAAAAGACTGAATAAGAATCAAAAACATATGTGGACTTTAAACTAACAAGGCCCCTTCCTTGATTAGACAGCTCAAGTATTTTCTTACCCTTCGTTTACTCAATGTAGAAAATCCAAATGGAAGACTTTCAAGTCTCTTTCCTCGTGTAGACTTCTCCACTTTCATCTTGCCTTTGATTTACTCAATGTAGAAGGTGCAAAGGTGAAGACTCTTGTGCAACCCACCACATTACATGCTCTCTTCACGTGGATGATATGATATCCACAAAAAGACTAAATAAGAATCGAAAACATATGTGGACTTTAAACTAACAAGGCCCCTTTCTTGATTAGACAGCTCAAGTATTTTCTTACCCTTCATTTACTCAATGTAGAAAATCCAAAGATGGAAGACTTTCAAGTCTCCTTCCTTGTGTAGACTTCTCTAGTTTCGTCTTACCTTTGGTTTACTCAATGTAGAATGTTCAAAGGTGAAGACTTTCGTGCAACCCACCACATTACACGCTCTCTTCACTTGGATGATAAGATGCCCACAAAATGATTGAATAAGAATCATGTGGACTTTGAAACTAACAAGGCCTCTTTCTTGATTAGGCAGCTCAAGTATTTTCTTACCCTTCATTTACTCAATGTAGAAAATCCAAAGATGGAAGACTTTCAAGTCTCCTTCCTTGAGTAGACTTCTCCAGTTTCTTCTTACTCTTCATTTACTCAATATAGAACATTCAAAGGTGAAGACTTTCTTCCAACCCACCACATTACACGCTCTCTTCATGCGAATGATACAATGCCCACAAAAACATTGAATAAGAATAAAAAATGTATGTGGACTTTGAAACTAACAAGGCCCCTTCCTTGATTAGACAGCTCAAGTATTTTCTTACCGTTCATTTACTCAATGTAGAAAGTCCAAAGATGGAAGACTTTCAAATCTCCTTCCTTGAGTAGACTTCTCTAGTTTTGTCTTACCCTTCATTTACTCAATGTAGAACGTTCAAAGGTGAAGACTTTCATGCAATGATTGCCAACTCCTCTGTTGGCAACTTTGATAGTTTGTACTCGCAATGGCCACACACAGAGAGCAACATCTACACTTAAGCCTTATTACTTTTCTATACGAAATTCTAAGTTAACTCAACTAGTCAGTTAATTTTTCTCCTTTCTTTTCTCAATGTAAAGATGAAGGCCTTTCATGGAACCAAAGTGTAATATTTGGCTGGTGGGGCCCAAAAGAAGAAAAAGAAAAAGAAGTTGAAAAGTCAATAAAGAAAAAAGGAGAGGGGAGGGGGGCTTGGCTAAAAAGCAACGAGAGCTCCCTCGACCGAAAAGGAGAAAAGAAGAAGAAGAAGAAGAAGAAGAAGAAAAAAAGAAAAAAAGAAGGGGGAAGAAAGGAAAGGGGTTTTGACATGTGCATGCCACGAGATGCCTCGCCAAGGCGACTCCACTTTATAATGCAGCACCCAGTAAGAGATTAGGCCCCTCTTTCATCCAATTGAAGTAATTTATGGGTTTAGGACTCCAATTCGAAATTTTTGGAAAATAGAGCTGCGAAGTCCGATTTTGGAGTCGTTGAGCTATGTATTTTTGTAAAAATGATAGTTTAGGGTGTTGTGAAATTGTGGAATTTTGCGGATCGTGATTTGAACTTACGTTTTGCTCGAAACAAAATTTTGAAGTTTCCCGCACGCAGTGAACAGTAGCGTCCAGCAGCTTCGGGCCCTTATTTTGTTAGTTTTCGGTTTGATTTTGGGACGATCAAGTTGGGATTATTGTAGTATGTTAGAAGGGCTTTCTATTGATTATAAGTATGTTTAGAACGGGGTTCGATAGATAAAGTTATAACATAACAAAGTTTTAAGCTCAAGTGTCGCGTTACGAATGGCTTGAATAATTATTTTGAGTAAGCGATTTATTAGCACTTAGGAATTGTTTTGTTAACGCTTAGGCATAATATGGCTGTTTCGTGGTTGACCTAGCGTGTTACCTAAATTTAATGTTGATTCTCGCTTATTTGAAGGATCGCGAGATCGAAGGATCAAATAACACACGTTATTTGATTTTTGGGCATCTCCAAGTGAGTAGTACTAATGTCTTATTTTGTTTTGTGAAACTCATGTACTAATGTAAGAGTAATCCACATATACTTGTGTAGGGAAGTGATGACCTATTTGTTGTATAAAGATGGATATGGTGCTCGGTAATTTTGAGTTATTGTGGGATGATTCAACAAACTTCTCTTGAAGGGTTTTGCATGCTGTCTTGGTACAATTGATTTATGTGATTGTGTGATGACTATTGAAAGATGATATGTGTTGTGTTGAGAAAATCAAATGTGTTGTGAATAGGTAATGGACTAAGTGCTATACGACAACGAAACTTCGTGAGTCACCTCTAAAGCCTTGTAGTCAAGGGCTAAATGCTACATGGCGACTCGAGTCACATGGGAGCCATCTCTAGGGCCTTGCACTATTGACATGCATAGTAAAAGGCTAAGTGCTATATGATAACGTAACTTCATGGGAGCCACCTCTAGGGCCTTGTACTATTACCATATGTGGTCAAAGGCTAAGTGCTACATGATAACATAATTTCATAGGAGCCACCTCTAGGGTCTTGAGTTTGGATTTTGAGCGTGGAATGAACTATCGATATCAGATAGGATGAGTCCGATTATTGAACCAAATCAGTTATGCTTTTTTTGTTATTATGGACGAATGAGAAATTTTGCTATTTGATATAGCTAGGTTGAGGTAACATATAACGCATTTTGTTCATGCAAGTTATTATATTTTTGTTTGGCAATAATGAGCCATGTCTTGAGTTTTAAATATGTAATGTGGAAGTTTGATATACTTTTATGGTATATACTACTCACTGAGCTGTGGTTGCTCATTCCATTCATCTTCCATGTTTTTAGGTCATAGGGTTAGCAATTAGTAGGACGAGAGCTGTGACACCCCGAACCACCTAGGGTCGCCACAGGCACCTGATGTTACACCTAATGGAACACTAGCTACATCTCTCAGAAGAAGCGTCGTAAATCATGGACATTTTTTTTTAAAATGGTCCCAGGCGGGACTCATTTAGCAGAAGCAAAATATAATATCTCCATCTCCCCCTCCAACAACCATGATACAATTGCACACCACTAATCATCATGAGAAAAGACAAAGCCACAACACTTTATTTACATATTTTCAAGATGGGTTTCCTTGGGTCGGTACATGAAAAGAAAGGCCAGGACAATGAACCCACACTCGGCCTAAACCCAAAAAGAAACAGTCGATCCACTACGACTCACGTGCAAGATCCCCCATCACTAGTGTCGGCTAACCATCCCAAAAAGTTTCAGCTCCTACTTGACACGCACTGGCCCTCACACCCATCCCGGTGCATCAGGCGGTGGCGGCGGCAACATCCCACGCATTGCTCCGTCTCGACGAACATGGACGGATATGAACTCTAGGATAACCGGGCCCCCGGCTAGGCCCATATCATACATAACTAAACAGCGCACTCGAATGAAAGTCAATCCAGGAATGGTGGGACAGTTGATCTCCACACACTCGACCTCTATATCGGAAGGTAGGCCGTAAAATACGTCCCGCGTGACAGCAGGGAGCGGCATCCTGCTAATCTGAAATGTTGGTCCCCGAAGGGGTGAGTACAACCACTCAGCGGGTAAAGGAATCCAATAACCACTCAATGCATCATACAATACAATCACAACATCATACATGTCACTCATGCATCCAAGCATACTTACCTCGAAGCCATGCATATACCATCATACATCTTCATCACATGTCATCATGCCATAGGTAATCATCATCATATCATGTCATATATGCATATCATCATCATATCTTATATACATGTCATCATGCCATAGGTGATCATCATCATATCATGTCATATATGCATATCATCATGCCATAGGTGATCATCATCATATCATGTCATATATGCATGATTCAATTTCCACTTTTAACTTTCAATTCAATCACCACATCACTCTTTCTCGGGATCATCAATTTCATCTCATACTTTACACTCGCACCCCATCCTGGCATCGTGAGAAAAACCTCCGGCATTCAGCCATTTAAGGCCACCGGGCATCCGGCACCCCCACATTCCGGGCATCTTGAATCCCAACCATTCCAGGCAAAGACCTCCGAGGCTTCCGGCACCCAACCATTCCGGGCATCCTGATACTCCTAGGGCCATCCGGCCATGTATCTCTATACATTCCGAGCATCCGGCACCCCCCATCCCGGGCATCCTGATACTCCCATGGCATTATCATCTGCCACAAACAGTTTCCTCATTTATCATTGTCCACATTTACCAATTTAGGTGTCACTTAGCATGGCACATGATGCAATGGCAAATAAAATCACTTTCATCCCTTAATTTATACATGCATCATCAGTCATCATCATACATGCAGCAAGATGCAATCATTCATAAGAATAGCATTTATGGAATTCATACAACTTGGAATAGTCCATTTATCATGCCTTTTGAAATTTATTTAAATTCCAGCTTGTATCATTTTTGAAAATATTTAAATTAAATATCCATATGATTCCCAAAGATCATGAAATTAAGGCTAGTGATAGACAAGACAATAGGGTAATAATTTCATGAAAAACACAAACCAATCGAATTCCACCCAAAATTATAATTCACACAAATACAGCATGTAATTTCGGATAAAAACAGAATGCACAGTTTCCGAAATAATTTGATTAAAATATCCAAAAAACCTCCGAAAATTATGAAATATTACCAGGTTATAGCCAAGAAACTAAAGTAGATTTTTCATGAAGACTTCTAAGCCAAATTATTTTTATATTATTTTCTACAGTCACACGAAGCTTCTGGATCTAACACCGAAATGTCCAGTGCATGTTTCTCCGAAATACTGAGTTTTCACCTACCTATTCTTCTTAGTTTCCTCTGAAATTTGGATATGTTTTACTTCAAGAGGTCCCCTACAACTTTCATGACGAGATCTAAGTCAAACTTCCAGAGTATAGTCATCATACGGGTCCATGAAGTCTCGGGTAACCTGTACCGCGTCTCCAGATCTACGGTTTTCAAGAGTAAGTTGATTCACTAGGCTACACTTGTTCATTTTGCTTCAAATTTTTAGTATGTTAAACTTCAAGATTTTCTCTACAATTTCATGAAGGAGTCGAAAAGAGATTCTTAGTAAAAATCAACATGCAACCACAAATCCACCGAAGGGTCAGTGAAATCGTTCCAGATCTGGTGTCTCCGTAGGATGAGAGTTTGACCCCTCAAATATCCATCATTTTGTACCAAATTTTAGTATATTATATTTTAATATGTTGGCTACAACTTTCATGAAGAGATAAAAGTCAAAATCGAACTCAAAACATGCATGCAAGCTCTCACAAGATTCTGACTCAGACGGTTCATTCGGAAACATTCCAGATCTAGTGTCTCCGTAGGATGAGAGTTTGACCCCTCAAATATCCATCATTTTGCACCAAATTTTATTATGTTGTACCTTAAGATGTTGGCTACAACTTTCATGAAGGAATCAAAGTCAAAAGCGAACTTAGAACATGCATGCAAGCTCTCACAAGATTCTGAGTTAGGCAGATCTCACGAAAACAGCATGCAAACTCAAGAACAAACCACATTAGCTTCACTTTATTGCCTCCAAACATCCTAGATTCCGACCACACATGCAAGACATTCATGCAAGAGTAGAAAGCGGATTCCCAACTTGCCTCTAAACCGAACTAGCGACGAGCACACGGCAGCGAACGAGCGACAACGGGCGGCAACGGACGGACGGACAGACGGCGAGCTCCTTCCTCTCGGCTTCTCCTCTCTCGGCCTCACTCTCTCTCTCTCTCTCTCTCGCACGGTTCTCTCTCTCACTTGGTCGAATAGCCAACCGGCCACCCTCTCTCTCTCCTCTTCCCTTTTATTTCCCCAATTTCTCATCATTAGCTTGCCTCCCCAATGGCCAATGCATGCCATCTCCCTTTTGCCACTTGTCATGATACATGCATGGGCTTTTGGGCTTGGGCTTGGGGCATTTGGGCCGGCACTCCTCCCCCTCTCATGGTCGATGGCAGCCCTACTTGTGGGCTTCAATGGCCGGCCAACTTGGCCCATTAAAGGTCCACTCTTGGGCCTAAGGCCCAAACCTAAATCAAATCAAATTTTCCCTTTTTCTATTCTTCCTTTAAGAATTTAATTACTAAATTCCACATGGCCAAAAATCTTGTAACATTTTATTTATAGGAATCTAATCTATGAGGTGTATAGCCAAGCATAGATTATTCTCATTAATTTATCCCATAGTCCTAATTTCAAAAAAAAAAAAAATTCATGAACACAAGCACATATCACTTAGCCTTAAGAAAACTAATGGCTAAAGCATAAACCATAGGAAATTTCATTACCTAAGTATGGGCTTTAATACACTTTAGAGCTTGTCTTGAATTTTTGGGATGCCACAATTCTCCCCTCCTTAGAGAATTTTGTCCTCGAAATTAGACACCACTCGTGCCTTCTTGAAACAAATAGGGGTACTTTTCCTTCATCTGATCTTCACTTTCCCATGTGGCTTCCTCCATATCATGATGTCGCCATAGTACCTTAACCAGAGGGATCTTTTTAGTCCTAAGAATTTGTTCCCTTCGATCCAATATCTGTACAGGCTCTTCAATGTACCTAATTTTCTCATCCACTTTGATGGCTTCATGATCGAGTATGTGACCAGGATCCAGCTGGTACTTCCTCAACATCGATACATGAAACACATCATGCAAATTTCCCAACTTAGGAGGTAGCGCTAAGCGATAAGCTACATCCCCTATCTTTTCAAGTATTTCAAAAGGTCCAACAAATCTGGGGCTTAACTTACCCTTCATCCCAAATCGAGATATCCCTTTCATTGGAGATACCTTAAGGAATACATGGTCTCCAACACTAAATTTCAAAGGCCTTCTACGCCTATCTGCGTAGTCTTTCTGCCTACTCTGAGTTGTTTTAAGTCTTTTCCTGATAATTTCAACAGCTTCAGTGGTAACTTGTACCAATTCAGGTCCTGTCAATTTCCTTTCACCTACTTCATTCCAGCAGACAGAGTCCTACATCTCCTTCCATATAATGCTTCATAGGGAGCCATGCCTATACTTTTTTGGAAACTATTATTATAGGCAAACTCCACCAAATGCAATATTTCATCCCAATTTCCTTTGAAATCAATTACACAAGTCCTCAACATATCCTCTAATGTCTGAATTGCTCTTTCTGATTGTTCATCTGTCTGGGGATGAAAAGCAGTACTAAACTGAAGCTTAGTTCCTAATGCAATTTGAAGACTTCGCCAAAAGTTCGAAGTAAATCTCGAATCCCGATATGAGGTAATAGTCACTGGAAAACCATGTAGGCGTACCACTTGACCTACATATATATCTGCATATTTATCCATTGGGTAGTCCATGCGAACCGCTAGGAAATGAGCCGATTTAGTCAAACGGTCCATTATTACCCAGATAGAATCATGGCCACTTGATGTCCTTGGCAATCCTTGCACAAAGTCCATCGTTATATGCTCCCACTTCCATTCTGGTATGTCTAATGGTCTCAAGAGCCCTGCGGGTTTGCGATGCTCTACTTTTACTTGCCGGCACGTCAAACATTGAGAAACATGCTTAGCCGTATCTGCCTTCATACCTTTCCACCAAAACTGCTGACGCAAATTCCTGTACATCTTTGTGCTACCCGGATGAATACTATAATTACTCTTATGTGTCTCCGACAGAATTTCCTTCTCTAATTCTTCGTTATCGGGAACACAGAGTCGTCCTTGGCATCTTACCACTCCATCTTCAGAGACATGAAATTCCGGTCTTTTCCTAAAGACACAAAGATCTTTCACTTTCAAAATCTCTAGGTCGATTCTTGCAAGATTTTAACTTTCTGAATAATCTCGGGTTCTATTCTTAATGCATTAAGCATACCAGTAAGACAATCCATTTCCAATTTAAATTCTGAGTCTGCTACAGACTTTAACAACCCCCATTCTGCCATCCTCAAACTAGCCATTTCCATAGCCGACTTACGACTAAGAGCATCTACTACCCTATTTGCTTTCCCTGGATGGTACCTTATCTCACAATCATAATCTTTTAACAACTCCATCCACCTCCTTTGTCTCATGTTCAATTCCTTTTGTGAGAACAGGTATTTCAAGCTCTTATGATCCGTATAAATCTCAAACTTCTCCCCATACAAATAGTGTCTCCATATCTTCAAGGCAAACACTATAGCTGCTAGTTCTAAATCATGCGTTGGGTAATTCGGTTCATGGGGTTTTAATTGTCTAGATGCATAGGCTATGACATTGCCATGTTGCATCAAAACACATCCTAATCCTTTGTGATATGCATCACTATATACTGTAAAACCATCAGGTCCGGTCGGTATAGTCGGGATTGAGCTGAGGTCAATTTCCTTTAAGCTCCTAGAAACTCTTTTCACATTCCCTATTCCATTCAAATTTCACATTCTTTCGGGTCAACTTAGTTAAAGGAACTCGCCAATCGTGAAAATCCTTCAATAAACCTTATATAATAACCAGCAGTCCTAAGAAACTTCGTATTTCGCAGGTGTCGTTGGTCTCGGCCAATTTACTACCATTTCAACTTTTGTTGGGTCTACTGCAATTCCCTTTCCTGACACCACATACCCTAAAAATATTATCTGGTCTAGCCAAAATTCACACTTACTAAACTTGGCATACAATTTATGCTCTCTCAAGGTCTGCAAAACTATCCTCAAATGTTGCTCATGCTCTTTAGGCCCTCTTGAATATACCAGAATATCATCAATAAACACAATCACAAACTAGTCTAAGTAGGGCTTAAATATCATATTCATTAAATCCATAAATGCAGCCGGCGCGTTAGTCAATCCCAAATGGCATAACAAGGAACTCGTAGTGCCCATAACAAGTCCTAAACGCAGTCTTAGGAATGTCCTCTTTCTTAATTCTTAGCTGATGGTATCCCAACCTCAAGTCAATCTTAGAGAAGACCGAACTTCCCTGGAATTGGTCAAACAGGTCATCAATTCTAGGCAAAGGATACTTATTTTTAATGGTCACCTGGTTCAGCTGCCTATAGTTAATGCACAAGCGCATCGATCCATCTTTCTTTTTCACAAACAAGACCGGTGCACCTCAAGGTGAAGCACTTGGTCTAATGAATCCTTTGTCAAGCAACTCCTGCAGTTGCACTTTCAATTCATTCAATTTGACTAAGGCCATCCTATATGGGGCTTTTGATATGGGATAAGTGTTCCAGAAGTCTTACAACTTGTCACGAAAGTTCATTTCAGTCCTAAAACTTGCAAAAAGTGCATTTCAGTCCTACAACTTGTCAAAATGTTTCAAACGAGTCCTAAAATCAACGCCGTCTAATTTCTTAACGGAAAAAGCTGACGTGGCCCCCGCGTGGCTTTTTTTAATCGTTTCTCTCTCCTCCGTTGCGAATAGTTTAAAACAAAGAAGCCACGCATGCAGAACGACGTCGTCTCCTCCTTTCTTCTTCACCACGATGTCGTCTCCTCCTTTCTCCTTCCCCACGACGCCGTCTCCTCCTTTCTCCTTCACCACGATGTCGTCTCCCCCTTTCTCCTTCACCACGACATCGTCTCCCCCTCCGTCTGTATGTCTTCTTCACCGTCGTGTTCTCCCTCCCCTCTCCATCTCTACGTATTCTTTCGCTTTCCGAGTATCCCCTAAGCCCCAAATCGAACTCGTTCGAACCCTAAGCCCCAAATCGAACTCGTCCGAACCCTAAGCCCCAAATCGAATTCATCCGTACCGTAAGTCCTAAATCGAATTCGTCCGAACCCTAAGCCCCAAATTTGATGATTTGCGGTTCTCTTGCGATTTGGGTCCTCATCAACCTCGAGTTTGACGCTCTTCATGAGTTCGTGTTCTTTCCTTCCTTTGTCGATTGCGAGTTCATGTGAAGACCTCTTTGCGGGAGTTTGGAAATCTCAGTGGTGAAGCGATTGGCGTCGGGGACGACGACAGGGTTAGCGAAGACGATGGCGACTCCTCCTCACGCAGGTATCGCTCTCTGCATTATAACATGTGGGTATCTCATGGTAATGCTACGAGTTTTTTTTGTTTTGCAAAAGTGCTTTAATCTCTGCATTATGTAAAACGATGTCGTTAGCATCCTCGTCCTTCATTATTTGGAGTTCGAGAGCTCGAGTTTGACACACATCAACTTTATGTTCTCTTCTTTGATGATTGCGAGTTTGTGCAAAGATATGTGTTGTGGGCATCTCGGTGTCTCAACGGCGGAGCGAGCGGCATCAGGGACGGCGATGGTGACTCCTCATGCAAGTATCACTCTCTACATTACAGTATTTGGGTATGTCATAGTAATATTACCATTTTTTTGTTTTGTTTTGCAAAGGTGTTTTACTCTCTACATTATAGCGGCGTTTTACTATCTATGTTATGGTTGTTTTGCATTTTTCAATTCTTGCAATAAATTATAACATTGCAGCAAATTAGAACATTGCTCTCACTATTGATCATGTAGTTGCATTGTGGTTGTAAAACGGATTATGCTAATTTGTTGTTTCTATATTGATTGTTAGTCTTTTATAAAAATATCTTCAATTTAGAACTTGAACATTGCTTCAATAATTTGATGATTGAAAGTGCTCGCTTTTTGTTTCCGTTCCCTTGTAGGTCCAATGGCCGAGAACAAAGTTTATGTCACTGTTCGTTATGGAGGTAACTTTAAAGGTGGCCCATCATTGGAATACATAGGTGGAAGGGCTGATGTTGCTGAAATAAGTTTAAGTAAGCCTTCACTGTCTAGTATAATTGAAGCTATTGAGGCTTTGGGTGTGTGTAGAGTAGAGAAACTCTTTTACGAGTTCCTGGAAGTAAGACTCTTGTAGACGGAGTAACTCTTAGGTATTTATGGGATAACGTTGATGTGATGGATCTATTTTATCATCATCTATGCTCTGAAAATATTACACTATATGAGCATGTTGATAATGAAAATGCAGGAGCTGAGATGGGGGGTGTTGAGATGGAAACTGGAGGTATGTCTAATGTGATTATAAATACTGATGATGACGGGAATCGGGCTGGAGTTGCCAATAGGGATCTAGATGAGGAAGAGGATGATGATGCACATAATTTGGTGGATATGGAAGAGGCGAGTGATGATGATGACTTTGAACTGGTTGAAGCAAGGAAAAATTAATTGAATTTTCAGCAAGACATAGGCTCCAAATTTTAAATTATAGTGAGGCAACTAGTACTTCCCAACCACCGACCGTGGATGAGACTCAATCGTTAGATGATTAAGGGTACGAAAAGAGTATGCTGATTCAGATGAGGAAGACAATCTTCAATCAATTTTAAATGATGAGGGTGGCGAAGAGGTTGATGTTATTTCAAGGAGGAGAAGTAGGTTCCCATCATATGATCAAAGTGGTACAAATCCAGAATTTATTGTTGGCATGACATTTGATGATGCAACTGAGTTCAAGAATGCAATTTTGAAGTATTATGTGGCTGAGCAAAGAGCAATCAAGTACACTAAGAACACAAAAAGTGTTGTAAGAGCCAAGTGTGGCCAGAACAATTGTAACTTGGATGATCTATGGTGCTCTTGATAGAAAAACTGGGTCATTTCATTTGAGAAGGTATGTAAATCAGCATATATGCAGTATCACTTTCGAGAATAAGAGAGTGTCTAGCACTTATTTAGCTAGGCACTTCATGATTCTCATTTCTGCAATGCCTAAAATCAAAGCACCTAAGTTAAAGAAATTAGTTAGAGAACAACTTGGAGTAAATGTCACTTTCAGTCAGTGTAGGAGAACAAAGCTGAAAGTATTAAAGGAATTGCAAGGCAATTACAAGAAGGAATATGCACAGATGCACGACTACTTGGGAGAGCTTTACACTGCAAGCCCATCAAGCAATTTTAAATTGAAAGGTGAAAGGCCATGGCCAAATTCTCTACCAGTATTTGATAGGGTTTACATTTGCTTTGATGCTTGCAAGAAAGGTTTTTTGGCTGGATGTAGGAAGATCATTGGATTAGATGGATGTTTTTTGAGGGGTTTGATCAAGGGTGAGTTGTTATGTGCCATCGGAAGGGATGGCAACAATCCAATGTATCCAGTGGCATGGGCAATGGTAAGAATCGAGAATAAGGACACATGGACTTGGTTTATCGAATTGTTGAAGTCAGACCTCGATATGTGTAATGGTGACGGATGGGCGTTGATAAGTGATCAACAAAAGGTATGCTTTTTTTTCTGTTTTCATTTGTAAATTGATTGTGACATTACAATGTTTTTCTTTCTGTTTTCATATATATTTTCTTTTTTTCGGTAATTGTCAAGGTCTTGTCCAATCTGTAGCTGAATCAAGTTGCCAAATGCAAAGCATAGGATGTGTGCAAGGCACATTTATTCCAACTGGGGTCAAAAATACAAAGGAAAACAGTTGCTGAGGCAATTTTGGAGATGTGTCAAGAGCAATAATATGTCAGATTTCGAGATGCATAGACAGAGGTTGAAGGAACTGACTCGGGAAGGTCATGATGACTAATTCCGTATTGAGCCAAAACATTGGTGCAAAGCCTTCTTTGACACCGATATTAAATGTGATGTCGTTGATAATAATCTGAGTGAAGCGTTCAATGGCAGTGTGTGGAAGCTAGGTGCAAGGCCATTGTGAGTATCTTTGGAGGATATTAGAATCATGGTTATGAATAGAATGCATACTCGGAGGGATGGATGTGCTAGGTGGACTAGAAATTACGGTCCAAGGATTATGCGTAAGTTACATGAGAATACATCTGCTAGTAGGTATTGTCATTTGATATGGAATGGAAATGAAGGATATGAGATTACGAAGGTGGTGACAAATATGTTGTTGATTTGAATTTAGAAACTTGTTCTTGTAGAGCTTGGGAACTTAGTGGAATTCCATGTTGCCATGCCATTTGTGCAATACACCATAACAGAAATGATCCGACCGACTATCTAGCCGAGTGCTTCAACAAGGAAAAGTATCTAAGTGCTTATCAATTCATGATGCCTACGGTGAGAGGACAGAAATTTTGGAATAAAACCAATAAAGAAGCTCCTCAACCCCCACCAATGAAGAACATGCCTGGTAGGCCAAAAAGGAGTAGAAGAAAGCAACCGATTGAGCTTGTAAGAGGTGATAGAATTACTAAAGAGGGTAAGCAAATGACTTGTTCTGCTTGCAAACAAATTGGACATAACTGCAAGGGATGTCCTTTAAAAAAGGTATTTCCTCAACTAACTGATCATCTTAATGCTGGGCATGTCACTTTAACATGTTGTTAATCAATACTTAATATGTGCTTCTCAGGCCAATGCTAGGGCCAATGTACGTACATCCAATGCTTCTGCAAATGTACGTACATCCAATGCTCAGGTCAATGTATGTACATCCAGTGCTCATGCCAATGCAAGTACAGCTGAAGCTTATGCTCAATCTCAGGCTAATTCCACTGGTCCAAGGCTCGGAAAAGACAAGTAAGTTGTCATCTAACCATTATTGTAAGTTTTGTATATGAAGATTCCAATTTAGTAACTTTGAATATATATTCAGGCTAAAGCTAAAGCAACGACAAGCGTAGCTGAAGGAGGATCCGAAAGCCATGACAATGCTTCTGCAAATGCTAATTCAGTAGGAGACAATAGTGGGCATGTTAATGCTTCGCTCGAGCTAGTGCAGATGTAAGAGAATGTAGTGCTCGTGCAAATGTAAGAGAATGTAGTGCCACTTTGCTTCTGCTCATGCTAGTGCTGATGTTAGAGGATGTAGTGGTGAGGCCAATGCTTTTGGTGAAGTTCGTTCGAATCAAGGGGAAGGCAGTGCAGGCCAATATAATGGCTAAGCATAGACGTGAAAAAATTCCGGTGAGTAATACCTCAATCCCCAAGTATACATGTATTGTGACTATGTTCTGATGTTGAATGAATTTTCTATTATTTCAGTTTAAAAGACCTACCATTGAAAATTGCATGATACAAGAGAATCACAAGGCAAGAGGATGAAAATGATAGGGTTGGGTGTTGATGCAAACCCTATGACAAACCTTCATATTCACAAGGTGAGTAATATTTTTAAATTTTTATAATAGCAATTACTTATCTCCTTATGCTAAAAAGATACTCATTCTTATGTAGCCTAATACAATTGGTGCAAGAATCGTTAACCTACCGGATAAAGGGGTAGTCACAAGAGCTACGTCAACAGCAAAGGTGCATTTCCAAGTCAGTGCACAACCTCAGTCATATCATATATCAGCAGCTCCTCGAAAACAAAATGCGGTGACACCGAAGCCACTATTACAACCCAAGGCCACTTCACAACGTCAGTCATATCATGCAACAGTAGCTCCTCCAACGCACGTTGCAATGAAACCAACGACACTATCACAACCTCGAGGCCAGTTCTCAAGCTCGGTCATCTCAAGCTACAATAGCTCAGAAGAAGCATCTTGGTTTAAAGCGAAAGGCACCATCACAACCCCTGGTAAGTTCCCAACCCCAATCATCTCGTGTAACATTACCTCCTCCAAAGTATGTTGTGCTGAAGCCAAAGCTACTATCGCAACCTTAGGCCAATTCAAGCTCGCCATCTAAGGCTACAATAGCTCGAAGCATCTTGGTTTAAAGCGAAAGGCACCATCACAACCCAAGGCAAGTTCCCAATCTCAATCATCTCGCACAACATTACCTCCTCGAAAGCATGTTGCGATGAAGCCAAAGCCACTATTACAACGTCGGGCTCGAGTCATCTCAAGGCTACAACAACTCCTCCAAAGCTATCGCTGCGAGACCATATATAAGGAAAAGCGCCAGAATTCTGAATCAAGTGAAGGCTCAACCTCTTGGACCACCGAAGACCATCATATTGGATTGATATGTCTGCTGAAATTGGTGTTGTTAGGTGAATGTATATCAATTATTAGCTGGTTTTTGTATGAGACGTGTAGCGTTTGTGCATAGAACCTTTTCTACACTGAAAATGCATATTTTGTTGAACAGAACCTTTTGTGCACTGAAAATGTAAGCCTGTTGCTTTGTCAATGAATCGTGTTTCAACAAGTTATGTGGGATGCTTGGTTTTGGTTTGGATAATGCACGAAAGTGATTACTCTTCGGGATTGTTAATAGGTAATTACTGAAATTGGCCATGCAGAATTTTCATTCTTCCAATACTTTTGTCATCTTCTTTCCCATAGATTTTTCTCGAGTTCCTCAGGGGCATTAATGGTAACCGATACCACCACCTCTCATTGCTAATTTTTCATTTTATATGATGGGGTTTTGCTCTACATGGTCTCTGTGGCCCGCATTGGATGATTCATGGAAGATTTGATTAGGTAACTTAGGTATTGTAGGCGACTGCTTTGATTTCACTTGATTTTTTACACATTCCATTTGAGGCAAGCTCGTTATTAAAATCATGAAAAAATCACCAATTAACAATCTCGATTGCATAATAAGGGAGTTGTCACCATTTTTTGAAGTTCCAAATTTATTTTGGTGGCAATAGCTCATGTAGTGCTATTGACAAGCACACAAATCAAGCAACATTTTGCAATGCGATAGTAATTTCTCGCATGGCAAGCAACCGGTCTTGCAAACTACAAACTCACATCGGATTTCATTCACATCTCAATTATCCACAACTAGTGTTCAAATTTACAAACTCAGATAGAAGGTACTATGGAAGACTTAGAAATTTCCCACCAACTTTCACATTATACATAACCAATATAGCGATATAACACATGCATAGAATGAATGCTGATTGATATAGCATCTTTCCTTTCTTTACTTGTGCAAGCTCCACCTTTAAACATCTATTTTTCGCCTTTTGAGTCTTTATTTCAGCTAGCAATGAGCTCACCTCGACTCCGTCACCCCTCGATTGGCTTGATTCAGACAATGTTTGATTTCTTTCAAGGAGGTCAACTATCATGTCCCTCACATGATTTGGTATCTTTGGATCAACCCACATGAAGAAATTGCAGCAACTTGGACTATCAAACTTAGCACATCCATGGAACTTTCTTCCTGCGTTTTTCTTTGTCTTTGCCATAAGAATTGGCGATTGAAGGCCACAATAACATGTTGGCTCCGAGTTGACCTCATTAGGAGTTACGCTACTTGATGCAGATGTTGCTACCCTCATTCGTCTGGGCTTCGTATTATAGGAACCTAATAGAAGTATATTAGCTATATTATGATTCCTTCATAACGTCTTCATATTAATAACTTCTGCATAATGCAATGTGTTTACTTGAGAGATTTAGGAGATGTTTTCAATCTCCAAAAAACATCTCTTTAAAATGCACTGGATGAATAAACAACCATAACTTACTTCTGCATCAATGTTCTAATTTGTCACTAGTATTGGAGAATGGAAAACAACAAAATGATATAATGCAGAGAGCGATACCTGCGTGAGGAGGAGTCGCCATCGCCGTTGTTGATCCTGTCGTCGTCCCCGATGCCAATCGCTTCGCCGCTAAGATGTCGAGACTCCCGCAAGCGAGATCTTCACACGAACGCGCAATCGTCAAAGGAAGGAAAGAACACGTACTCACGACGAGCGTCGAACTCGAGGTCGATGAGGACCCAAATCGCAAGATAACTGCAGATTGTCAAATTTGATTTGGGGCTTAGGGTTAGGACGAAATCGATTTGGGGTTTAGGGTTCGGATGAGATCGATTTGAGGCTTAGGGTTCGAATGAATTCGATTTGGGGTTTAGGGTTCGGACGAGATCGATTTGGGCCTTAAGGTTCGGACGAATTCGATTTGGGGTTTAGGGTTCGGACGAGATCGATTTGGGGCTTAGGGTTTGGACGAATTCGATTTGGGGCTTAGGGGACACTCATAATAGAGAAAAAAAGAAGTAGAGACAGAGGGGGGAGGAGGAGACGGTGTCGTGGGGAAGGAGAAAGGAGGAGACGACGTCGTTCTGCATGCGTGGCTTTTTTTTAAACTATTCGCAACGGAGGAGAGAGAAACGATTAAAAAAGCCACGCGGGGCCACGTCAGCTTTTTCCGTTAAGAAATTAGACGGCGTCGATTTTAGGACTCGTTTGAAACATTTTGACAAGTTGTAGGACTTAAATGCACTTTTTGCAAGTTTTAGGACTGAAATGCAGTTTCGTGACAAGTTGTAGGACTTCTAGAACACTTATCCCTTTTGATATTGGTCCTGTTCCAGGCATTAACTCAATTTCAAATTCAACTTCCCGCTCTGGTGGTAATCCAGGCAATTCCTCGGGAAATACATCTTGAAATTCATTAACTACTCGAACTTCCTCAAGTTTAGGTTCCTTCTTTGCATAATCTTTAACTATGGCCAGGTATCCTTGACATCCTTTGTCAAGTAACGTACAGGCTTCTACTCGAAATAAGTGCTACGGGTAGATGGGTCTGACCTCCTAAAAATTCACAACTAGACGTCGGGTAAAACGAATTGGATCACTCTTCTATAACAATCCATTCTAGCCCGATTCTTACGAAGCCAGTCCATTCCTATAATAACATCAAAATCATACATGGCCATCACAACTAAGTCTATTTCCATATCCTTTCCTTCTATTGATATCTTACAATTCCCACACACCAGCGTAGACAATACCATATCCTTTAAAGGCGTGGAAACACAAAGAGGCGTCTCAAGAGGCATAACTTCTATTTTATTCAAACGCTATATCTCTCAGACACAAATGAATGCGTTGCACCCGTATCAAACAATGTATATGCCTTTTCACCATTAATAAGGATCGTACCTGAGATAACATTTTTGGAAGCTTCCGCTTCCTCTTGGGTGACCGCATACACCCTTCCTTGTGCTGGTGGCCTCTGAGGATTTCCTTATAAATTCGATCTAACAGCACTCTGATATCCCTGTCGCACCGAGCCAACACTCACCTGCGACCTTTCTTGTGGGCAACTTCTCCTAAGATGGCCCACTTGTCCACAACCAAAACATTTTAGTCGTCCATTGCAAGGTCCTGGGCCATGTCGCCCATTACACCTTTGACAAACGCTAGGCTGATAGGGTGCTTTCCCTATATTCAGACCACTTCTTGCTCCCCCAAAATTTCCAAAATTACTCTTCTTCTTCACATTCCAAGTCTGACCTTGACTAGAATAGGGTCTCTTACCCCTTCTCACATCATTAAAATTCAATGGTTTCTTAAACTCCGACCGTTCTCTTAACAGTTCCTGCTCCATTAGCTGTGCCCTTTCATAAATCTCATTATAATCTCTTATGTTCAAAGGCACTAGTTGCTTTTTAATGTCAGTTCTCAACCCTTTTAGAAATCTCTTAGCCTTTTCCTCCTGATCCTCAATCAATCTAGGAGCATATCTAGACAGTTCAGAAAATCTAGCCTCATACTGGTCTACTATCAGCTCCTTTTGTTCTAGTTGAACAAATTCTGTAATTTTCCTGTCCTTAGCACAGTCAGAAAAATGCTTTCTATTGAAGGCTCTCACAAACTCCTCCCAGTTAACATCAATACCTGTTGGAAAGATTATGTCCTTCGAAGCTCTCCACCAAAACTTTGCATTTCCCTCCAGCTGGTACTCTGCCAAAGTTATTTTCTCAGCATTATTACAGTCCAATAGCCGGAAAATTCGTTCCATCCCATCAATCCATTGTTCCGCCTCCTCAGGACTTCCCATTCCATTGAACTTAGGTGGCTTCAGCTTCAGAAATTGCTCCACTAGTCCTTGAGTACGGCGTTCTGCTCCAGGTTGCTGCTGCGCTTGCCTTTCCATCAGATTTCCAATATTGGCCAATGTCTGCAGGATGTCTTCCATTCGGGGTTCAGCCCTTGTAGCAGAGGCTTCAGCCCTCGATGGATGAGCACTTCCAGCTCACACCATGACTTTCCTGCAATTTCCAAGCATTGCCTCAGGAATAATCTGAGACTCTCTGCCTCCATTCAAAGCAACTACTACTACTACATAAGTAACATATACATGTTACTGGTACCTAAAGGCGACTCAAAATAAACTACTAGGGATCTACGAGTCAATACTCATCACTCGTTATTCAATTATTTCGTTTTATATCCTATGGTGTGCATTGTCATCATGTTCCTCAATTTCCAAATGAGGCTCCTTATCACTCCACCTATAACCACTTGCTCTGATACCAAAAAGGGGCGCTGTGACACCCCGAACCACCTAGGGTCGCCACAGGCACCTGATGTTACACCTAATGGAACACTAGCTACATCTCTTAGAAGAAACGTCGTAAATCATGGACATTTTTTTTTTAAAACGGTCCCAGCACGACTCATTAGCGGAAGCAAAATATAATATCTCCACCTCCCCCTCCAACAACCATGATACAATTGCACACCACTAATCATCATGAGAAAAGACAAAGCCACGACACTTTATTTACATATTTTCAAGATGGGTTTCCTTGGGTCGGTACATCAAAAGAAAGGCCAGAACAATGAACCCACACTCGGCCTAAACCCAAAAAGAAACAGTCGACCCACTATGACTCAAAGGTGAAGACTTTCATGCAATGATTGCCAACTCCTCTGTTGGCAACTTTGATAGTTTGTACTCGCAATGGCCACACACGAGAGCAACATCTACACTTAAGCCTTATTACTTTTCTATACGAAATTCTAAGTTAACTCAACTAGTCGGTTAATTTTCTCCTTTCTTTTCTCAATGTAAAGATGAAGGCCTTTCATGGAACCAAAGTGTAATATTTGGCTGGTGGGGCCCAAAAGAAGAAAAAGAAAAAGAAGTTGAAAAGTCAATAAAGAAAAAAGGAGAGGGGAGGGGGGCTTGGCTAAAAAGCAACTGAGAGCTCCCTCGACCGAAAAGGAGAAAAGAAGAAGAAGAAGAAGAAGAAGAAAAAGAAAAGAAGGGGGAAGAAAGGAAAGGGGTTTTGACATGTGCATGCCACAGATGCCTCGCCAAGTCGACTCCACTTTATAATGCAGCACCCAGTAAGAGATTAGGCCCCTCTTTCATCTAATTGAAGTAATTTATGGGTTTAGGACTCCAATTCGAAATTTTTGGAAAATAGAGCTGCGAAGTCCGATTTTGGAGTCGTTGAGCTATGTATTTTTGTAAAAATGATAGTTTAGGGTGTTGTGAAATGGTGGAATTTTGCGGATCGTGATTTGAACTTACGGTTTGCTCGAAACAAAATTTTGAAGTTTCCCACACGCAGTGAACAGTAGCGTCCAGCAGCTTCGGGCCCTTATTTTGTTAGTTTTCGGTTTGATTTTGGGACGATCAAGTTGGGATTATTGTAGTATGTTAGAAGGGCTTTCTATTGATTATAAGTATGTTTGGAACGGGGTTCGATAGATAAAGTTATAACATAACAAAGTTTTAAGCTCAAGTGTCGCGTTACGAATGGCTTGAATAATTATTTTGAGTAAGCGATTTATTAGCACTTAGGAATTGTTTTGTTAACGCTTAGGCATAATATAGCTGTTTCGTGGTTGACCTAGCGTGTTACCTAAATTTAATGTTGATTCTCGCTTATTTGATAGGATCGCGAGATCGAAGGATCAAATAACACACGTTATTTGATTTTTGGGCATCTCCAGGTGAGTAGTACTAATGTCTTATTTTGTTTTGTGAAACTCATGTACTAATGTAAGAGTAATCCACATATACTTGTGTAGGGAAGTGATGACCTATTTGTTGTATAAAGATGGATATGGTGCTCGGTAATTTTGAGTTATTGTGGGATGATTCAACAAACTTCTCTTGAAGGGTTTTGCATGCTGTCTTGGTACAATTGATTTATGTGATTGTGTGATGACTATTGAAAGATGATATGTGTTGTGTTGAGAAAATCAAATGTGTTGTGAATAGGTAAAGGACTAAGTGCTATACGACAACGAAACTTCGTGAGTCACCTCTAAAGCCTTGTAGTCAAGGGCTAAATGCTACATGGCGACTCGAGTCACATGGGAGCCATCTCTAGGGCCTTGCACTATTGACATGCATAGTAAAAGGCTAAGTGCTATATGATAACGTAACTTCATGAGAGCCACCTCTAGGGCCTTGTACTATTACCATATGTGATCAAAGGCTAAGTGCTACATGATAACATAATTTCGTAGGAGCCACCTCTAGGGTCTTGAGTTTGGATTTTGAGCGTGGAATGAACTATCGATATCAAATAGGATGAGTCCGATTATTGAACCAAATCGGTTATGCTTTTTTTGTTATTATGGACGAATGAGAAATTTTGCTATTTGATATAGCTAGGTTGAGGTAACATATAACGCATTTTGTTCATGCAAGTTATTATATTTTTGTTTGGCAATAATGAGCCATGTCTTGAGTTTTAAATATGTAATGTGGAAGTTTGATATACTTTTATGGTATATACTACTCACTGAGCTGTGGTTGCTCATTCCATTCATCTTCCATGTTTTTAGGTCATAGGGTTAGCAATTAGTAGGACAAGAGCTATGACACCCCGGACCACCTAGGGTCGCCACAGGCACCTGATGTTACACCTAATGGAACACTAGCTACATCTCTCAGAAGAAGCGTCGTAAATCATGGACATTTTTTTTTTAAAATGGTCCCAGCGGGACTCATTTAGCGGAAGCAAAATATAATATCTCCATCTCCCCCTCCAACAACCATGATACAATTGCACACCACTAATCATCATGAGAAAAGACAAAGCCACGACACTTTATTTACATATTTTCAAGATGGGTTTCCTTGGGTCGGTACATCAAAAGAAAGGCCAGGACAATGAACCCACACTCGGCCTGAACCCAAAAAGAAACAGTCGACCCACTACGACTCACGTGCAAGATCCCCCATCACTAGTGTCGGCTAACCATCCCAAAAAGTTTCAGCTCCTACTTGACACGCACGGGCCCTCACACCCATCCCGGTGCATCGGGCAGTGGCGACGGCAACATCCCACGCATCGCTCCGTCTCGACGAACATGGACTGATATGAACTCCTGGATAACCGGGCCCCTAGCCAGGCCCACATCATACATAACTAAACAGCGCACTCGAATGAAAGTCAATCCAGGAATGGTGGGACAGTCGATCTCCACACACTCGACCTCTACATCGGAAGATAGGCCATAAAATACGCCCTGCGTGACAGCAGCGAGCGACATCCTGCTAATCTGAAATGTTGGTCCCCGAAAGAGTCAGTACAACCACTCAGCAGGTAAAGGAATCCAATAACCACTCAATGCATCATACAATACAATCACAACATCATACATGTCACTCATGCATCCAAGCATACTTACCTCGAAGCCATGCATATACCATCATACATCTTCATCACATGTCATCATGCCATAGGTGATCATCATCATATCTTGTCATATATGCATATCATCATCATATCTTATATACATGTCATCATGCCATAGGTGATCATTATCATATCATGTCATATATGCATATCATCATGCCATAGGTGATCATCATCATATCATGTCATATATGCATATCATCATGCCATAGGTGATCATCATCATATCATGTCATATATGCATATCATCATGCCATAGGTGATCATCATCATATCATGTCATATATGCATGATTCAATTTCCACTTTTAACTTTCAATTCAATCACCACATCACTCTTTCTCGGGATCATCAATTTCATCCCATACTTTACACTCGCACCCCATCCTGGCATCGCGAGAAAAACCTCCGGCATTCAGCCATTTGAGGTCACCAGGCATCCGGCACCCCCACATTCCTGGCATCTCGCATCCCAACTGGCATCACGAGGAATCCCCTCGGGCAAAGACCTCTGAGGCTTCCGGCACCCAACCATTCCGGGCATCCTGATACTCCCAAGGCCATCCGGCCATGTATCTCTATACATTCCGGGCATCCGGCACCCCCCATCCCGGGCATCCTGATACTCCCAGGGCATTATCATCCGCCACAAACAGTTTCCTCATTTATCACTGTCCACATTTACCAATTTAGGTCTCACTTAGCATAGCACATGATGCAATGGCAAATAAAATCACTTTCATCCCTTAATTTATAAATGCATCATCATTCATCATCATACATGCAGCAAGATGCAATCATTCATAAGAATAGCATTTATGGAATTCATACAACTTGGAATAGTCCATTTATCATGCCTTTTTGAAATTTATTTAAATTCCAGCTTGTATCATTTTTGAAAATATTTAAATTAAATATCCATATGATTCCCAAAGATCATGAAATTAAGGCTAGTGATAGACAAGACAATAGGGTAATAATTTCATGAAAAACACAAACCAATCGAATTCCACCCAAAATTATAATTCACACAAATACAGCATGTAATTTCGGATAAAAACAGAATGCACAGTTTCCGAACTAATTTGATTAAAATATCCAAATGACCTCTGAAAATTGTGAAATTTTACCAGGTTATAGCCAAGAAACCAAAGTATATTTTTCATGAAGACTTCTAAGCCACATTATTTTTATATTATTTTCTACAGTCACACGAAGCTTCTGGATCTAACACCGAAACGTCCAGTGCATGTTTCTCCGAAATACTGAGTTTTCACCTACCTATTCTTCTTCGTTTCCTCTGAAATTTGGATATGTTTTACTTCAAGAGGTCCCGTACAACTTTCATGAATAGATCTAAGTCAAAATTCCAGAGTATAGTCATCATACGGGTCCATGAAGTCTCGGGTAACCTGTACCGCGTCTCCAGATCTATGGTTTTCAAGAGTAAGTTGATTCACTAGGCTACTCTTGTTCATTTTGCTTCAAATTTGAGTATGTTAAACTTCAAGATGTTCTATACAATTTCATGAAGGAGTCGAAAAGAGATTCTTAGTAAAAATCAACATGCAACCACAAATCCACCGAAGGGTCAGTGAAATCGTTCCAGATCTGGTGTCTCCGTAGGATGAGAGTTTGACCCCTCAAATCTCCATCATTTTGTACCAAATTTTAGTATGTTATATTTTAATATGTTTTCTACAACTTTCATGAAGAGATAAAAGTCAAAATCGAACTCAAAACATGCATTCAAGCTCTCACAAGATTCTGACTCAGGCGGTTCATGCGGAAACATTCCAGATCTAGTATCTCCGTAGGATGAGAGTTTAACCCCTCAAATCTCCATCATTTTGCACCAAATTTTATTATGTTGTAGTTTAAGATGTTGGATACAACTTTCATGGAGGAATCAAAGTCAAAATCGAACTCAAAACATGCATGCAAGCTCTCACAAGATTCTGAGTCAGGCAGATCTCACGAAAACAGCATGCAAACTCAAGAACAAACCACATTAGCTTCACTTTATTGCCTCCAAACATCCTAGATTCCGACCACACATGCAAGACATTCATGCAAGAGTAGAAAGCGGATTCCCAACTTGCCTCTAAACCGAACTAGCGACGAGCACACGGCAGCGAACGAGCGGCAACGGGCGGCGACGGACGGACGGACAGACGGCGAGCTCCTTCCTCTCGGCTTCTCCTCTCTCGGCCTCACTCTCTCTCTCTCTCTCTCTCTCGCACGGTTCTCTCTCTCTCACTTGGTCGAATAGCCAACCGGCCACCCTCTCTCTGTCCTCTTCCCTTTTATTTCCCCAAATTCTCATCATTAGCTTGCCTCCCCAATGGCCAATGCATGCCATCTCCCTTTTGCCACTTGTCATGATACATGCATGGGCTTTTGGGCTTGGGCTTGGGGCATTTGGGCCGGCACTCCTCCCCCTCTCATGGTCGATGGCAGCCCTACTTGTGGGCTTCAATGGGCCGGCCAACTTGGCCCATTAAAGGTCCACTCTTGGGCCTAAGGCCCAAACCTAAATAAAATCAAATTTCCCCTTTTTCTATTCTTCCTTTAAGAATTTAATTACTAAATTCCACATGGCCAAAAATCTTGTAACATTTTATTTATAGGAATCTAATCTATGAGGTGTATAGCCAAGCATAGATTATTCTCATTAATTTATCCCATAGTCCTAATTTCAAAAAAAAAAATTCATGAACACAAGCACATATCACTTAGCCTTAAGAAAACTAATGGCTAAAGCATAAACCATAGGAAATTTCATTACCTAATTATGGGCTTTAATACACTTTAGAGCTTGCCTTGAATTTTTGGGATGCCACAAGAGCGCTGCTGGGAAACTTTTGGGAGTTCTA
>CM024533.1:6965595-6998443 GCA_014182385.1 Eucalyptus viminalis
AAAAGAGACAACTCGACCCTCTATGTCGATCATGCAAAATCCTCCATCTACTAGTGTCGGCTATTGTCCAAAATGTTGCAGCTCCTACTCCTCGCGCGCGGGCAGTCACACCCATGCCGGTGCATCAGGCGGTGGCGGTAGGAACATCCCCCGCATCATTATGTCTCGACGAACGTGAACAAATATGAAGTCCTGAATGACCGGGCCCTCAGCCAGGCCTACGTCATACATCACTAATGCGCAAACTCGAATGAACGTCAGACCAGGGATGGTGGGACAGTCGATCTCCACACACTTGACCTCCACATCCGAAGGAAGGCCGTAAAAGACGCCCCGCGTGACAGCAGGGAGCGGCATCTTTCTAATATGAAATGTTGGTCCCCGAAGGGGTGAGTACAGCCACTCAACAGGTAAAGGACCCAATAAACCACTCAATGCATCACACAATACAATCATAGCATAACACATGTCATTCAAGCATCCATGCATAATTTACCTTGATACCATGCATATGTCATCATACCGCATGTATATACATCCTCATATAATCATCACCATCATGTCATACACTTACCTTCATCATGTCACATATACCATCATGTCAAATATGCACATACATCCATGCACTTACCATCATCATGTCACATGTACCATCATGCCATAGGTGCACATACATCCATGCACTCATCATCATCATGTCACAAGTACCATCATGCCATAGGTGCACATACATCCATGCACTCACCATCATGCATCCATGCATACATATTGCCATACCATGCATGATTCAATTTCAATTTCCAAATTTTATTCTTTCATTTTGAACCGCCACATTTCTCTTTTTCCTGGGACCAGTTTTTGCATCCCACGTTTATCGCTCGCACCCCACCTGGCATCGCGAGGAACCTCCGGCACAAACCTCCGGGCATTCGGCATACACCCGCCGAGCATCTCGTACCCCAACTAGCATCACCAGGTATCCCCCGGCACAAACCTCTAGGCTTCCAGCTCCCCCACTCTCCGCGCATCTCAAAACTCCTGAGGACCCTCCGGAATTACGCCACTAGGCCACCGGGCATCCGTCATTTTCAATCCCTGGCCGGGCATCCCGACACTCCTGAGGCATCATCGGCTCACACCTCCGACGGCCTTCTCATTTATCTTAGTTCACATTCACAATTATGGCTCAATTTTTTAACATGGCATATGATATGATGGCAAACAAGATCATTTTCAGCATTTGATTCTTATATGTAGTTCCAATCATCATCATATATGCAGCAAGGTCCAATCACTCATGACAACACAATCCATGGGGTCCATACAACTTAGAATAATCCATACATCATGACTTTTTGAAATTTACCCAATTCCAGCTTGCACAATTTCAGAAAACAAATAAATTAAATATCCATATGATCTTCAAAAATTATAAAATCAGAACATGTAATAGGAAAGACATAAAGGTAGCAATTCCATGAAGAACACATGCCCAAAAGAGCTTCACACAAGAAGATATAGCTCACACAATACAGCATGCAAAATTCGGATAAAATCAGATTGTGCAGTTCTTGAAATATTTCGATTAAAATACCCGAATGACCTCCAAAAATTATGAAATTTTGCCAGGTGATATTTAAGACCCTAAGGTATATTTTTTATGAAGAAATATAGGACATATTCGCTCTATATAACTAAACTATGGACGGTCGAATATCCTGTTCCTAGTACTGAACAGTCCAGTTTAGCTGTCTCCAAAAAATCAAGGTTTCACCTACTTATCTTCCATAATTCCTCTGAAATTTTGATATGTTTTGACTCAAGAGGTCCAATACAACTTTCATTAAGGGATCTAGGTAATATTCTCAACGGATAGTCACCTTATAGTTCACGAAGTCGCTGGAGTCTAGTACAATACTTCCAGATCTACCGTCTTCAAAGGAAAAATCGTTTCACTAGGCTAAACTTGTTCGTTTTGCTTCAAATTTGAGTATGTTAGTCTTTAGGATGTTCTATACAACTTTCGTGAATAAGTCGAAGTGAAATTCTCAGTAAAGTGACATGCAACACACAAAACCACCAAAAGGTCGACAAAACAGTTTCAGATCTAGCGTTTTCGTAGAGGAAGGGTTTCACCCCTTAAAAATCTGCCATTTTGTCTCAAATTTTAGTATGTTATACTTTGAGATTTTTTCTACAACTTTTGTGAAGCAGTCGAAGCCAAAATCCGACTCAAAACTCACATGCAAGCCTCTACAACATTCTGGGTTAGGCGGTACACTCGAAAACAGAATACATTTTCAAGAACAACACGCTCAAGCTTCGGTTTCTCACACCCTAAACGTCCGAGATTCACCACCATTCAAACACATATGCAAGATACAACATGCAAGAGCAGAATATAGATCCCAACTTGCCTTTGTACCGAGCAAACAACAGCACACGGACGGCGACAAGCGACGGACGCACGGCAACGGGCAACGGACGAGCAGATGGGCAGCTTCTTCCTCCTCTCTCTCGGTTCCTCACTCTCTCGCAACCCTCTCTCTCTCTCTCTCCTTATGGACGACAACCCCCCATAACCGGTCACTCCTTCCTTTTATTCCCCCCTCTAAACCATCATTAGCCATCATTAGAAGCCACCCAAGAAGACCAATGGATGAAGCCTTCTTTTTGCCACTTGGCAAATCCCATGCATGATGGGCTTGAGGGTTTGGGCCGGCTCCTCCCCCTTGTGGTCGATGGCAGCCCTCTCCATGGGCCTCATGGGCCATGCCAATTTGGCCCACTTTAGGTCCAATACCCTTGGGCCTAAAGTTCAACCCTAAATAACCCCAATTTTACCTTTAATAATTCATTTTTAATTCTCTCTTTTATAGATTTCAAATTCTCAATTTGATATGGCCATAATCTTGTAACATTTAATCTATAGGGATTAAATTTATGAGGTGCATAGCCAAGAATAAATTCTTCTTATTAATTTATCCTATAATACTAATTTTGATAACTCATGAACACAAATATATAACACTTGGTCTTAAAAGAAAACCAATGGCTAAAGCATAAACCATAGGTAATTTCATTACCTAATCATGGGCTTTAATACATCTAGAGGTTGCCTTGAATTTTGGGATGCCACAATTTTCCCCTCCTTAGAGAATTTCGTCCTCGAAATTAGACACTACTCGTGCCCTTTTGAAACAAGTAGGGCTACTTTTCCTTCATATGATCTTCACTTTCCCATGTGGCTTCCTCCATATCATGATGTCACCATAATACCTTAACCAGTGGAATCGTCTTGGTCCTAAGAATTTGTTCCTTCCGATCCAGTACTTGTACAGGCTCTTCAATGTACCTCACTTTCTCATCCACTTCAATGGCTTCATGATCGAGTATGTGACCAGGATCCGGCTGGTACTTTCTCAGCATCGATACATGAAACACATCATGCAAATTTCTCAACTTAGGAGGCAGCACTAAACGGTAAGCTACATCCCCTATCCTTTCAAGTATCTCAAAAGGTCCGACAAATCTAGGGCTTAACTTACCCTTCATACCAAATCGAGATATTCTTTTCATTGGAGATACCTTAAGGAATACATGGTCTCCTACGCTAAACTCCAATCGAGATATTCCTTTGATTGGAGATACCTTAAGGAATACATGGTCTCCTACGCCTATCTGCGTAGTCCTTCTGCTTACTCTGAGCTGTTTTAAGAATTTTTCTTATAATTTTAACAGCTTCAGTGGTAACTTGTACTAGTTCAGGTCATATCAATTTCCTTTCACCTACTTCATTCCAATAGATAGGAGTCCTACATCTCCTACCATATAATGCTTCATAGGGAGCCATGCCTATACTTTTCTGAAAACTATTATTATAAGCAAACTCCACCAAATGCAATCTTTCATCCTAATTTCCTTTGAAATCAATTACACAAGCCCTCAACATATCTTCTAATGTCTGGATTACTCTTTCTGTTCGTCCATCTATTTGGGGATAAAAGGCAGTACTAAACATAAGTTTTGTTCCTAATGCAATTTGAAGACTCCGCCAAAAGTTCGAAGTAAATCTCGAATCCCGATCTGAGGTAATAGTTACTGGAACACCATGTAAGCGTACCACTTGACTTACATATATGTCCGCATATTTATCCATTGGGTAGTCCATGCGAACCGCTAGGAAATGAGCAGACTTAGTTAAACGGTCCACTATAACCCAGATAGAGTCATGACCACTTGACGTCCTTGGTAATCCTTGTATAAAGTCCATTGTTATATGCTCCCATTTCCATTCTGGTATGTCTAATGGTCTCAAGAGTCCTGCAAGTTTTCGATGTTCCGCTTTTACCTGTTGGCACGTCAAACATTGAGAAACGTGCTTAGTTGTATCTGCTTTCATACCATTCCACCAAAACTGCATGACGTAAGTTCTTGTACATCTTTGTACTACCCGGATGAATACTATAATTACTCCTATGTGCCTCCAACAAAATTTCCTTCTTTACCTCTTCGTTGTCGAGAACACAAAGTCATCCCTGGCATCTTACTACTCCTTCTTCAGAGATTTGAAATTCCGGCATTTTTTCTAAAGACACTGCATCTTTCACTTTCATGATCTCCGGGTCAGACTCTTGTAAGATTTTAACCTTATGAATAATTTCAGGCTCAATCCTTAATGCACTAAGCATACCGGTAAGACAATCTACTTTTAATTTAAACTCTAAGTCTGTTACGGACTTTACCAAGCTCCATTCCGCCATTCTTAAACTGGCCATCTCCATAGTCGACTTACGACTAAGAGCATCCGCTACCTTATTCACCTTCCCTGGATGGTATCTTATCTCACAATCATAATCCTTTAACAATTCCATCCACCTCCTTTGTCTCATGTTCAACTCCTTTTGTGAGAACAGATATCTCAAAATCTTATGGTCCGTATAGATCTCAAACTTCTTTCCATACAAATAGTGCATTCATATCTTCAAGGCAAACATTATAGCTGCTAATTCTAAATCATGCGTTGGGTAGTTCAGTTCATGGGGTTTCAATTGTCTAGATGCATAGGCTATGACCTTGCCATGCTGAGTCCTTTGTGAGATGCATCACTATACACTGTAAAACCATCAGGTTCAGTTGGTATAGTCAAGATTGGAGCCAAGGTCAATTTCATTTTAAGCTCCTAGAAACTCCTTTCACATTCCCCATTCCATTCAAATTTCATGTTCTTTCGAGTCAATTTAGTTAAAGGACCTGCCAATCGTGAAAATCCTTCAATAAACCTCCTATAATAACCAACCAGTCCTAAGAAACTTCGTATTTCAGTAGATGTTGTCGGTCTCGGCCAATTTATTACCATCTCAACTTTCGCTGGGTCTACTGCTATTCCTCCTCCTGATACTATATGCCCTAAAAATATTATCTAGTCCAGCCAGAATTCACACTTACTAAATTTAGCATACAGCTTATGCTTTCTCAGAGTTTGCAAAACTATCCTCAAGTATTGTTCATGCTCTTTAGGTCCTCTCAAATATATCATATCATCAATAAAAACAATCACAAACTGGTCTAAATACGGCTTAAATACCCTATTCATTAGATCCATAAATGTAGCCGGTGCATTTGTCAATCCAAATGGCATAACAAGGAACTCGTAGTGTCCATAACGAGTCCTAAACGTAGTCTTAAGGATGTCTTCTTTTAAATTCTTAGCTGATGGTATCCTGACCTTAAGTCAATCTTAGAGAAGACCGAACTTCCCTGGAGTTGATCAAAAAGATCATCAATTCTAGGCAAAGGATATTTATTTTTAATGGTTACTTGATTTAGTTGCCTATAATCAATGCACAAGCGCATCAATCCATCTTTCTTTTTCACAAACAAGACTGGTGCACCCCAAGGTGAAGCATTGGGTCTAATGAATCCTTTGTCAAGCAACTCCTGTAGTTGCACTTTCAATTCCTTCAATTCGACTAAGGCCATCATATATGGAGCTTTTGATATAGGTCCTATTCCAGGCATTATTTCAATTTCAAACTCAATTTCTCGTTCCGGCGGTAATCCAGGCAATTCCTCAGGAAATACATCTCGGAATTCATTAACTACCCGAATTTCATCGAGCTTAGGCTCTTCCTTAGTATAATCTCTAACCATGGCCAAGTACCCTTAACATCCTTTGTCAAGTAACGCACGGGCTTCTATTGCTGAAATAAGTGCTACAAGTAGGTGGGTCTGTCCTCCCAAAAATTCACAGCTAGACTGATTAGGTAGGGTAAATTGGATCACTTTCCTATAACAATCCATCTTGGCCCGATACTTATGAAGCCAATCCATTCCTATGATAACATCAAAATCATACATGGCCATTACGACTAAGTCTATTTCCATATCCTTTCCTCCCATTGTTATCTTACAATTTTCACACACTAGCGTAGACAATAACATATCCTTTAAGGGCGTAGAAACACAAAGAGGCGTCTCAAGAGGTGTAGTTTCTATCTTATTCAACTGTCTATATCTTTCAGATATAAATGAATGCGTAGCACCCATATCAAACAATGCATATGTCTTTTTATCATTTATGAGGATCGTACCTGAGATAACATTTTTGGAAGCTTCTGCTTCCTCTTGAGTGATCGCATACACCCTTCCTTATGCTGGTGGCCTTTGAGGATTTCTTGGTAAGTTTGGTCTAATAGCATTCCGCTGTGGCTGTCGCACCGAGCCAATACTCACTTGCAACCTTTCCTGTGGGCAGTTTCTCTTAAGATGACCTATTTGTCCACAACCATAACATTTCGGTTGCCCATTGCAAGGTCCTAGGCCATGTCGCCCATCACACCTTTAACACTCCTGATTTTGATAAGGTGCTCTTTCTAAATTCAGACTACCCCTGCCCTTTCCAAAGTTCCCGAAATTGCCCTTCTTCTTAGACTTCCAGGTCTGACCTTGACCTGTATAGGGTCTCTTACCCCATATCACATCACCAAAAGACAATGGTTTCTCACTCTCCGAATGTTCCCTTACCAACTCCTGCTCCACTAACTATGCCCTTTCATAGATCTCATTATAATCTCTTATGTTCAAAGGCACCAATTGTTTCCTAATATTAGTCCTCAACCCTTTCAAAAATCTCTTAGCTTTCTCTTCTTGATCCTCAATTAGCCTAGGAGCATATCTAGACAATTCAGAAAATGTAGCCTCATACTGGTCTATTGTCAGCTCCTTTTGTTCTAGTTGAACAAATTCTGTAATTTTCTTATCCTTAGCACAGTCAGAAAAATGCTTTCTGTTGAAAGCTCTCACAAACTCTTCCTAATTAACATCAGTACCTGGTGGGAAGATTGTGTCTTTCGAAGCTCTCCACCAAAAATTTGCATTTCCCTCCAGCTGGTACTCTACCAAAGTTATTTTCTCAGCATCATTGCAGTCCAACAACCTGAAAATTTGTTCCATTCCATCAATCCAATGTTCCGCCTCCTCAAGACTTCCCATTCCACTAAACTTAGGTGGCTTTAGCTTCAAAAACTGTTCCATCAGTCCTTGAGTACGGCGTTCTGCTCCAGGTTGTTGCTGTGCCTGTCTTTCCATCAGATTTCCAATATTGGCCAATGCCTGCAAGATGTCTTCTATTCGGGGTTCAGCCCTTGCAGCAGAGGCTTCAGCCCTCGATGGATGAGCACTTCTAGCTCGCACCATGACTTTCCTGCAATTTCCAAGTATTGCCTCAGGAATAATCTGAGACTCACTGTCTCCACTCAAAGCAACTACTACTACTACATAAGTAACATATACATGTTATTGGTACCTAAAAACAACTCAAAATCAACTACTAGGGATCTACGAGTGAATACTTATCACCCGTTATTCAAAGTTAATCGTTTATTCCGTTTTAATCCTATGGTGTGCATTGTCATCATGTTCCTCAATTTCCAAATGAGGCTCCTTATCACTCCAATCTATAACCATTGCTCTGATACCAAAAAAGGGGGGCAATGGCACCCCGAAACACCTTTTCTTCTCCTCCTTCTTCCCGTGATCACGCGGAACTAGCATAATGATTCAAAAGCAACAACAATGAGTATTCAAGGAATTAAGGAGCATGAGGATTAAAAAGCAATGAATTTCTCCGGTTTTCCTTTCCTCCTCCTTTCCATGATCACATGGAAGCAGCATGAGGACTAAGAAGCAAGAACAATGAATGTTAAGTAGCATGAGGACTAAAAAGCAACAACCAACCTGAAGTATTTCGAAAAAGAGAAAGTGAGGAATTTGTTGCTTTTCAATCCTCATGCTCATTTCTTGAATATTCATGGTTGTTGCTTTTCAGTCCTCATGCTACTTCCACATGATCATTGAATGAAGGAGGAAAAGAAAAGGTGAGGAATTCATTGCTTTTCAGCCCTCAAGCTACTTACTTCCTCGAATACTCGTTGTTGTTGCTTTTCAGTCCTCATGCTACTTCTGCATGATCATGGACAGGAGGGGGAAAAGAAAAGGTGAGGACAAGACATGTCATTTCTGGATAGAGTTACTGTAGCCATTTGGTACATTAGGTGTATTTACACTTCTCTAATTAATCATGCACTTAACTTTTCAACATTATATGCATATTTAGTTTGAATTCATTTCTCTATTTTCAAAATTGAGCACGAGAGCAATCACCCATGCGGGTCGCGTGAGATTAGTTTCGTGAAGAAGCTTTAGTGTGAGTGCTGTCCTTGGTTATATGACGTGTGATGATGCATCCTCATGAGAAATGTGACACTCGACACCACATGGCTATGGAGAATTCGAGCCATTCGGTTGAGAGGCAATAAAATCTTATATTGACTCGTGTCCAGTGCATGGCATACACGGTTCTCATAATCTAGGTTTCAATCGAAAAAGATATTGCAGCGAAAGGGCGTTCCAGACTATAGATGTTGATAAAAAAAAAAATTAGGGGTGATCATTTTTTGGTCCAATCTAGTCCCACCTAGGAACCAAGAATTGGACTAGTAGAGCCGGTTCCCAATTTTTGGGAAAGGGAACTGTTGATAAACACGTTTCCCACATTTGCTCTTTTCCCACCAACAAAAAATTAAAAAAAAAAATCAAAATGCTACAAAAGTTGTGTGAATATCACACACTTAACAAATACAAAAATTAATCTTAGCTAAAAGGCCGAGAAAATCATGCTTTGGTTGGAGTATGGCTTGTGTTTTATTCACAACCCCTCCTGTGGTCTCTGTGTGACCGTTCAATGTGGGAGACTCTTGGCAGTTGCATGGAAGGTTGGACACGACTATAAACATAAGCCAAGAGTCCCACATAGAAGGAGACGTGTATAAAACACAAGCGGTGCTCTAATCAAAGTATGCCTTTCTTGATTCTTTGTATAAATATTTGCATCTCAACAACATCAAGAAAATTCCTAATAACCAGAAGTTAAAACTATTTATTTGATATTTGCAATGAAATAAGATTAAAATTCTATAAATAATCGGTCCAATCTAGGCGATTCCATCCATGGAATCAGGAACCGGATCGGCATCCTTAAAGACTGTACCAAACTTGCCGGTTCAATCTGGTCGGTTCCTTTTGCTCACCCCTCAAAGAGAAAAAAACACAAATCCTTTTTAATTGCCATGATGCCAACATGAAGCATGATGCTGGTCAGGAGGAGAAAGCCTCTTGGCTGATACAAAGTATTAACGATCAACATGACGCCAATATACATGTTAAGCTTAAGCTATTAAGTGGAGGCATGGTTTAATGTTTAAATATTCTAACAAGACTCAAAAGAAATGAACATTCAAGGAAAAGAAATGACATGTCCAGGCCTCACCTTTTCTTATCCTCCTTCTTCCCGTGATCATGCGGAACTAGCATAATGATTCAAAAGCAACAACAATGAGTATTCAAGGAATTAAGGAGCATGAGGACTAAAAAGCAATGAATTTCACCCGTTTTCCTTTCCTCCTCCTTTCCATGATCACGGTGGAAGCAGCATGAGGACTAAGAAGCAACAACAATGAATGTTAAGAAGCATGAGGACTAAAAAAGCAACAACCAACCTTAAGTATTTAGGAAAAGAGAAAGTGAGGAATTCGTTGCTTTTCAATCCTCATGCTCATGTCTTGAATACCCATGGTTGTTGCTTTTCAGTCCTCATGCTACTTCCCCATGATCATTGAAAGAAGGAGGAAAAGAAAAGTCATGAATACTCGTTGTTGCCTTTCATTCCTCATGCTGCTTTCGCATAATTATGGAAATGCGGAGGAAAAGAAAAGGTGTGGAATTCATTGCTTTTCAGCCCACATGCTACTTATTTCCTCGAATACTCGTTGTTGTTGCTTTTCAGTCCTCATGCTACTTCTGCATGATCATGGACAGGAGGGGCAAAATAAAAGGTGAGGACAAGACATGTCATTCCTGGATAGAGTTAATGTATCCATTAGGTACATTAGGTGTAATTAAACTTCTCTAATTAATCATGCACTTAACTTTTCAACATTATATGCGTATTTAGTTTGAATTCATTTATCTATTTTCATAACAGAGCACGAGGGCAATTGCCAACGTGGGTGGCGCGATATTAGTTCCGTGAAGAAGCTTTAGTGTGAGCACTGTCCTTGGTTTTATGACGTGTGATGATGCATCCTCACGAGAAATGTGACACTCGACACCACATGCCTACGGAGAATTTGAGCCATTCGATTGAGAGGCACTAAAATCTTATATTCACTCGTGTCGAGTGCATGGCATGCACGGTTCTCATAAATCTAGGTATCAATCGAAAAAGATATTGTAGCGAAAGGACGTTCCAGATCTGGGCGGTTCAATGTGGGAGACTCTTGGCATTCGCGTGGGACGTTGGACACAACAATAAACCTAAGCCAAGAGTCCCATATAAAAGGAGTCATGCATAAAACGCAAGCCGTGCTCTAATCAAAGCGTGCCTTTCTTGACTCTTTGTACAAATATTTGCATCACAACAACATGAAGAAAATTCCTTATAATCAGGAGTTAGAACTCTTTCTTTGATATTTTTAATGAAATAAGATTAAAATTCTATAAATAATCGGTACGATCTGTGCGGTTCAATCCACGGAATGAGGAACCGAATCGGAAACCTTAAAGACTGTACCAAACTTGCCGGTTCGGTCTGGTCGGCTCCTTTTGCTCACCCCTTAAAAAAAAAAACACAAATCCTTTTTAATGGCCATGATGCCGACATAAAGCATGATGCTGGTCATGAGAAGAAAGCCTCCTGGCTGATACAAAGTATTAACGATCAACATGACGCCAATATACATGTTAAGCTTAAGCTATTAAGTGGAGGTATGGTTTAATGATTAAATATTCTAACCAAGACTCAAAAGAAATGAATTTTCACGGAAAAGAAGTGACATATCCAGTCCTCACCTTTTCTTATCCTCCTTCTTCCCGTGATCATGCGGAACTAGCATAATGATTCAAAAGCAACAACAATGAGTATTCAAGGAATTAAGGAGCATGAGGACTAAAAAACAATGAATTTCTCCCGTTTTCCTTTCCTCCTCCTTTCCATGATTACAGGGAGAATTACCAAAAAAGTCCTAAACCTATTGCAATTGTGCCAATTCAGTCCTAAACTTTTTTTTTGTCCAATTTAGTCCTAAACCTTTTATAATTGTGCTAATTCAGTCCATCCGGCCGAAATTGGCTGGCCGGCGCTGACGTGGACGCCGGCGGGGGACAGCCCGCCGGCGAGGTAATTTTTTAATTTTTTTAAAATTTTTTTCGAATTTTTAAATTTTTTTTAAATTTTTTTTTTTTTTTTTGGCCTTGTTGAATCTTCTCCTTCCTCTCGGCCGGACGCCGGCCGAGGGAGGGCCGGCGAGGCTCGCCCCGCCGGCCACCGGCGGAGGCGAGCCTCGCCCCTGCCGACGGCGAGGCAGCCGCCGCTAGATCCGGCGAGGCTCGACCTCGCCATGGCCGGGCGAGACCGAGCCTCACCAGATCCGGGCGACGGCGGCCTCGCTGATCCGGCGAGCTCGGCCTCGCCGGCCACCGGCAAGGACGAGGCCCCGCGCGTTGCGTGGTGTAGTCGAGGAACCCACGGGAGGAGCTCGATCTCATCCTCGTCGGTCCGAGGCGCCGGAACAGGGTTTTGGCGACGGTCACGGCCGGGAGGGCCGCTTGAGTCGGAGGGGGAGATCGTGCCAACGATCGGGGATAGGGAGGCGGCGATGGCGGCGGCGCCGCGGCCACCGGGCGAGGTCGACCCTCTCCTCGCCAAAGGGCCGGCGAGGCAGCCGTCGCCAAATCCCGGCGAGGCTCGCCGCCTTCCGGGGCCGGCGAGGCCGACCTCGCCGCCCTCACCTCTAGCCGACGTCCGGCCAGAGGAAGGAGAAGAAGCCAATATATATATATATAAAATATTAAAAAATTTGAAAAAAATTAAAAAAAATTAAAAAATTACCTCGCTAGCCGGCTGTCCCCCGCCGGCGTCCACATCAGCGCCGGCCAGCCAATTTTGGCCAGATGGACTGAATTGGCACAATTATAAAAGGTTTAGGACTAAATTGGACAAAAAAAGAGTTTAGGACTGAATTGGCACAATTGCAATAAGTTTAGGACTTTTTTGGTAATTCTCCCCATGATTACATGGAAGCAGCATAATTATGGAAATGAGGAGGAAAAGAAAAGGTGAGGAATACATTGCTTTTCAGCCCTCATGCCACTTATTTCCTTGAATACTCGTTGTTGTTGCTTTTCAGTCCTCATGCTACCTCTGCATGATCATGGACAGGAGGGGTAAAAGAAAAGGTGAGGACAAGACAAGTCATTTCTGGTCCTTGTTAATGTAGCCATTTGGTACATTAGGTGTATTTACACTTCTCTAATCAATCATGCTCTTAACTTTTCAACATTATATGCGTATTTAGTTTGAATTCTTTTAACTATTTTCAAAACAGAGCACGAGAGCAATCGCCAACTCGGGTGGCACGAGATTAGTTTCGTGATGAAGCTTTAGTGTGAGCGCTGTCCTTGGTTTTATGACGCGTGATGATGCACCCTTATGAGAAATGTGACACTCGACACTACATGCCTACGCAGAATTCGAGCCATTCGATTGAGAGGCACTGAAATCTTATATTCACTCGTGTCCAGTGCATGGCATACACGGTTCTCATAATCTAGGTATCAATCGAAAAAGATATTGCATCGAAAGCATTCCAGGCTATAGATGTTGATGCAAAAAAAATTAGGGGTGATCATTTTTTGGTCCAATCTAGTCCCACCTAGGAACCAGGAATTGGACCAGTAGAGCCGATTCCCAGTTTTTGGGACAGGGAACTGGTGATAATTAGGTTTCCAACGTTTGCACTTTTCCCACCCAAAAAAATAAAATCAAATTGCTACAAAATTTTTGTGAATATCACACACTTAACAAATACTAAAATTAATCTTAGCCAAAAGGCCGAGAAAATCATGCTTTGGTTCAAGTATGGCTTGGGTTTTATTCACAATCCCTCGTGGGGTGACTGTGTGACCGTTTGATGTGGGAGACTCTTGGCATTTGCATGGAAGGTTGGACACAACAATAAAGATAAGCCAAGAGTCCCTCATAAAAGGAGTCGTGTACAAAACACAAGCCATGCTCTAATCAAATCATGCCATTCTTGACTCTTTGTATAAATATTTGCATCTCAAGAACCTCAAGAAAATTCCTAATAATCAGGAGTTAAAACTATTTCTTTGATATTTTTTATGAAAGAAGATTAAAATTCTATAAATAATCGCTCCGATCCGGGCGGTTCCATCCACGGAACCAGGAACCGAATCGGCATCCTTAAAGTTGTACCAAACTTGCCGATTCAGTCTGGTCGGTTCCTTTTGCACACCCCTCAAAAAAAAAAAAAGCACACAAATCCTTTTTTATGGCCATGAAGCCGACATGAAGCATGACGCTAGTCAGGAGGAGAAAGCCTCTTGGCTGATGCAAAGTATTAACGATCAACATGACACCAATATACATGTTAAGCTTAAGCTATTAAGTGGAGGCATGGTTTAATGTTTAAATATTCTAACCAAGACTCAAAAGAAATGAACATTCAAGGAAAATGAAATTACATGTCCAGTTCTCACCTTTTCTTCTCCTCCTTCTTCCCGTGATCATGCGGAACTAGCATAATGATTCAAAAGCAACAACAATGAGTATTCAAGGAATTAAGGAGCATGAGGACTAAAAAACAATGAATTTCCCCCGTTTTCCTTTCCTCCTCCTTTCCATGATCACGGTGGAAGCAGCATGAGGACTAAGAAGCAACAACAATGAATGTTAAGTAGCATGAGGACTAAAAAGCAACAACCAACCTTAAGTATTTAGGAAAAGAGAAAGTGAGGAATTCGTTGCTTTTCAATCCTCATGCTCATGTCTTGAATACCCATGGTTGTTGCTTTTCAGTCCTCATGCTACTTCCGCATGATCATTGAAAGAAGGAGGAAAAGAAAAGTCATGAATACTCGTTGTTGCCTTTCATTCCTCATGCTGCTTTCGCATAATTATGGAAATGAGGAGGAAAAGAAAAGGTGAGGAATTCATTGCTTTTCAGCCTTCATGCTACTTATTTCCTCGAATACTCGTTGTTGTTTCTTTTCTGTCCTCATGCTACTTCTGCATCATCATGGACAGGAGGGGTAAAAGAAAAGGTGAGGACAAGACATATCATTTCTGGTCCTTGTTAATGTAGCCATTTGGTACATTAGGTGTATTTACACTTCTCTAATCAATCATGCTCTTAACTTTTCAACATTATATGCGTATTTAGTTTGAATTCTTTTAACTATTTTCAAAACAGAGCACGAGAGCAATCGCCCACTCGGGTGGCACGAGATTAGTTTCGTGATGAAGCTTTAGTGTGAGCGCTGTCCTTGGTTTTATGATGTGTTATGATGCACCCTCATGAGAAATGTGACACTCGACACTACATGCCTACGCAGAATTCGAGCCATTCGATTGAGAGGCACTGAAATCTTATATTCACTCGTGTCCAGTGCATGGCATACACGGTTCTTATAATCTACGTATCAATCGAAAAAGATATTGCAGTGAAAGGGCGTTCCAGGCTATAGATGTTAATGCAAAAAAAATTAGGGGTGATCATTTTTTGGTCTAATCTAGTCCCACCTAGGAACCAAGAATTGGACCAGTAGAGCCGATTCCCAGTTTTTGGGACAGGGAACTGGTGATAATTAGGTTTCCAACGTTTGCACTTTTCCCACCCAAAAAAAATAAAATCAAATTGCTACAAAATTTTTGTGAATATCACACACTTAACAAATACTAAAATTAATCTTAGCCAAAAGGCCGAGAAAATCATGCTTTGGTTCAAGTACGGCTTGGGTTTTATTCACAACCCCTCGTGGGGTGACTGTGTGACCGTTTGATGGGGGGACTCTTGGCATTTGCATGGAAGGTTGGACACAACAATAAAGATAAGCCAAGAGTCCCTCATAAAAGGAGTCGTGTACAAAACACAAGCCATGCTCTAATCAAATCATGCCATTCTTGACTCTTTGTATAAATATTTGCATCTCAAGAACCTCAAGAAAATTCCTAATAATCAGGAGTTAAAACTATTTCTTTGATATTTTTTATGAAAGAAGATTAAAATTCTATAAATAATCGGTCCGATCCAGGCGGCGGTTCCATCCACGGAACCAGGAACCGAATCGACATCCTTAAAGATGTACCAAACCTGCCGATTCGGTCTGGTCGGTTCCTTTTGCTCACCCCTCCAAAAAAAAAAAAAAAACACACAAATCCTTTTTTATGGCCATGATGCCGACATGAAGCATGATGCTAGTCAGGAGGAGAAAGCCTCTTGGCTGATGCAAAGTATTAACGATCAACATGACACCAATATACATGTTAAGCTTAAGCTATTAAGTGGAGGCATGGTTTAATGTTTAAATATTCTAACCAAGACTCAAAAGAAGTGAACATTCAAAGAAAAAGAAATTACATGTCCAGTCCTCACCTTTTCTTCTCCTCCTTCTTCCCGGGATCATGCGGAACTAGCATAATGATTCAAAAGCAACAACAAGGCGTATTCAAGGAATTAAGGAGCCTGAGGACTAAAAAGCAATGAATTTCTCCCGTTTTCCTTTCTTCCTCCTTTCCATGATTACGTGGAACCAGCATGAGGACTAAGAAGCAACAAAATTGAATGTTAAGTCGCATGAGGACTAAAAAGCAACAACCAACCTGAAGTGTTTAAGAAAAGGGAAAGTGAGGAATTCGTTGCTTTTCAATCCTCATGCTCATGTCTTGAATACCCATGGTTGTTGCTTTTCAGTCCTCATGCTACTTCCGCATGATCATTGAAAGAAGGAGGAAAAGAAAAGTCATGAATACTCGTTGTTGCCTTTCATTCCTCATGCTGCTTTCGCATAATTATGGAAATGAGGAGGAAAAGAAAAGGTGAGGAATTCATTGCTTTTCAGCCCTCATGCTACTTATTTCCTCGAATACTCGTTGTTGTTGCTTTTCAGTCCTCATGCTACTTCTGCATGATTATGGACAGGAGGGGCAAAAGAAAAGGTGAGGACAAGACATGTCATTTCTGGTCTTTGAATATTCGTTGCTCTTCAGTCCTCATGTTAGTTCCATCGTGATAATGGCAAGGAGGAGGAAAAGAAAAGGTGAGGACCGGACATGTCATTTCTTTTCCTTATTAGTCGTTGCTTTTCTGGCCCGCTAGCCTCATTCTGCTTGCATCATGATCATGGATAGAAAAAAAGGGGAAAAAAAAAGGTTACATCCGACCATATCATTCTTCCATGTCCCTCACATGGTACTTAGATTGTGCATGATATATCTTTAAATTAAACAGATACATCCTTGGTTTCCGATATCACCTTTTAGTAATACTACGAGTCATTACACATATGTTTTTAATTACTTCGTTTCCTACTTTTTGTTAAATGGCAATAAAAAGAATAAAACAACGGCATAAATTTTTTTTTATGTGTACATACAAAGAATCATTTCCAAATTTATGAACATAAGGCCAATTATGAATGAACAAATCATTTTGTACAATATACTTAGATTTATAAGGGGTGGAGACAGCCAGAAGGAGCAGATGAATGTTAGATATATGAATTTACATTCTTACAAGAAAAAGAAAACTGAGTTTTTTTTTTAATGTTTTTTTTAATGTCTTCATACGGTGAAGGTGCAAACCTTTATGTATGGATAAAGTTAATGTAGCCATTAGGTACATTAGGTGCATTTACACTTCTCTAATTAATCATGCACTTAACTTTTCAACATTATATGCGTATTTAGTTTGAATTCATTTATCTGTTTTCATAACAGAGCACGAGGCAATTGCCCACGCGGGTGGCGCGAGATTAGTTTTGTGAAGAAGCTTTAGTGTTAGCGCTATCCTTTGTTTTATGACGTGTGATGATGCATCCTCAGGAGAAATGTGACACTCGACATGACATGCCCACGGAGAATTCAAGCCGGTTTTTATTCGTTTCAGAGGCACTAAAATCTTATATTCACTTGTGTCCAGCGCATGGCATACACGGTTCTCATAATCTAGTATCAATCGAAAAAGATATTGTAGCGAAAGGGTGTTCCAGACTATAGCTATTGATACCAAAAAAAAAATAAAAAAATAGGGGTGATCGGTTTTCGGTCTAATCTAGTCCCACCTAGGAACGAGGAATCAGACTGGTAGAGCCCGTTCCCCTTTTTTGGGACTGGGAACTGGTGATAAACAGGTTTCCTGTATTTAATTTTTTCCCACAAAAAAAAAAATCAAAATGTTACAAAAAGTTCGTGAATATCACACACTTAACAAATACTAAAACTAATCTTAGCCAAAAGTCCGAGAAAATCATGCTTTGGTTGGAGTATGGGTTGGATTTTATTCACAACCCCTCTTGTGGTCTTTGTATGATCGTTCGATGTGGGAGACTCTTGGCATTCGCATGGAAGATTGGACACAACAATAAAGACAAGCTAAGAGTCCTACATAAAAGGCGTTTGCATGGAAGGCGGTGCAACGTAAGAGAGACAAGCCGGACAATGAGAGTCTTGCATTGAATGGGAGCGCAAAGATAGTGAAAGGAGGTGTGCACTAAACATAGGCCATGCTCTAACCAAAGCATGCCTTTCTTGGTTTTTTGTATAAATATTTGCATCTTAACAACATTTAGAAAATTCCTAATGATTAGGAGTTATAATTATTTCTTTAATATGTTTAATGAAATAAAATTAAAATTCTAAAATTAATCAGTCTGGTCTAGGCAGTTCCATCAATAGAACCAGGAGCTAGATTGGTGTCCTTAGAGACTATACCAAACTAGCCAGTCCGGTCTAGTCGACTCGTTTTGCTCACCCCTAAAAAGAAAACACAAATCCTTTTTAATGGCCATGATGCCGACATAAAGCACGATGCTAGTGAGGAGGAGTGTAACATCCTCAATTCTGACCCCATGAGGATCGGCCATAAGGTCCTTAAAGGATCAATCATGGGCCATTGGCCATGGATCGATTAGTTCGATCAACAAGAAATCATGGATCGGTCATGACTGACTGACTGACCAACCGACCGACTGACCGATCGGTCACGAATTGATCGAGGTGTCGACCATGAATTTTTGCAGACCATACCGATGGGATAAGATCACCAGCTCATAAGATGACTTTTCAATCACGAGAGTTTGTCATGGGTCGATCCAATCGGTTGCAGTTTCTTGTCGCGGGTGATTCTACCCGGTTATGCACCGATACATAGACGATCCAAATTGAGCAAATGCAAAGTCCTTCCGACCAAAAATGCGCCATTCCATATTTAATTTTTAGTGATTAGAACGGAATCTCGAATTGGTGATGTTCGATCATGGATTGGTAATGCACCGACCAAGAACCTTACCGGTGGATTGGGTGCCGATCAAAATGAGCCCAGGGATAGACCTGGCTATTCCATCACTTATTCTAAGGTCCATGGGTGCCTTGACTTTGTGCTAGGCCATGGGTAGCCTTAAAATAGGTCTCGAACCAATTAACGAACAATCAACCCTATTCGTCGACTGACCGTCCAAAGGAACGGTTTGGGCGAATATAGGACGTAAGGGCCGAACCTCAGGTGTATGTGATTTGATTTTTCGATGTGTATCTAATGATCCCTTTCTCGATGCTAGAATCAATTTAGACAGTAGAACTCTCTAGAACATCATCTTAATGGAGAAAATGACAAAATAGGGAAAGTTCTAGAAACCCTTCATTTAATGAAGGGGTGAGTTGTCCATTGAAAATTCAAATGTCATGATTAATTCCAAAATATCTTTGAAGATTTTAGAGAAAGACGGCACACAAGTGAACCAATTAGAGAGCACTACACGAGCCCTCGTTAATAATCGAATATTCTAGAATGGCTTAGTTGACAAGCTAGAGTAGCATCATCATTAAACTTCATTAAATGCCCATTAAATATGAGGTATTGGTGGACCAATGAGAGAATGAAAAGCGAACCATAATCAATGACGCCTAGGAACTGGATTTGCCAAGTACTGCCTTTAGCTTGGCCAACTCACTTTATAGGCATAATCATGAAGCAAGTAGGCTTGCCACCCAAGAAAAGTAGGTGGGACATTTGGAAACATGGGAGAGGACCACTTCACTTGGTAATGATGGCTCCAAGGTCTATAACTAGAAGGAGCACATCCCATTTTCCTCACTTGCCTTCCATTTTCTCCACCCTCCTTCTCCAAAACGCCCTCCTCTCTCTCGCCCACTTTCTCTCTTTCGGCTTCAAAGTAAAGCCGCTCATCTTGTGTAGTTCAAGCTTTAGTTCGAGGTTCATCCAAGTAAGTAAGATCCCTAAATAGTCGACCACAGGTCAATTGCACAAAAAATTCTTAAAAGCTACCCGGTAAGCTAGGTCACGCTAAAATCGCGCCAGATTGAAATTAACCGTGAATTTGAACCCGATTTTAGAAATTGAAAGTTCTTTCATGTCACGATTCACTTTTGGAACGTCGACTCATCCTCCGAAGATTTTTCTGCAAACTGAGATTTTTGGCGAAAATTACAAATATGGCCGTTTTTGACTGAACAATTCAGAATACCATTTTTATCCCCTTTTTAGGATGTAATTTGGTTCTTTTAGTGAGGAAAAATATCATTTTGGTCGAAGACACCTTGGGTGGAATTTATGGGGAACGATCTAAGTCTAATTGGAAAGGAACTTGGCTCAATTTGGGAGAATTTGTCCCAAAATTCGTATGCCATGGCCTCCCTCACTTTTGGACCACTTCTTTAGCTTGCAAAGGAAGTTTATGGGATGCCATGAGGCTATGGAAGACAACCAAGGGTTGGTAGGACCTCTTCAAGGGACAAAAGGATAGAATGGAAGCCAAGAGGGACCCCCAAATCTTTTGCTGTCCCCTTTCTTCTTCAGAAGCTCACCTTTCTCCATTATAAGTGTTTTTGAACTCCAAAGTTGTAGAGAAAGCCAGCCAACTTCCTCCCCTAGCCCGTCGCAAGTCCCTCGAGCTGCTGGAGCCACCGTAAGCCGCCGTCGCGCCTCACCGCGCCACCTGTGAGCCCAACTCGGCATCCTGCTTGCTGCACCTAGCCGCGTGTTCCTGGTCGTCCCTCACCCTTGTCGGACAAAGTCTGGCCTCCATCTGTTCAAGCCAGCCGCCGTGCACCGCCATCCAACTGTCGGAAGGCCCCGCCTGCCCACCTACTCGCCCACTTGCCTGCCAGTCAACTTTAGCCCGTCGTTCCGATCTCTATTCTAGCCTCTTGACCTAGCAACTAGAACCGAAGCCCTCACCCAGCCATAGGCCTTCGAGGCCCATTTCAAATGTCTTCCGAGCCTTGAAGGGTGTCGCCGCTTCGGAGTTTATTGTCGTTGTCGTGGACTCACCGAATCGCAAAACCGGTGAGTTTACTCACTAAACTCTGCTTATGGAGTTAATGATGCTAAATGGGTGTTTAAATTAGGCTAATTAAGGTTTATGTGGTTAGTTAGAATGGATTAGCGAATTAATTATTCGATTTTGTATGTTAGGTTGATAGAACGGTTTAATTAGGGACTAGATAGATCGTGCTATATATCTAGATTGGTTTAGAAATTTTCCGGGCCCGTTTTGGTGTTTAATTAAGCATTTTCGGCCTAAGTTTCTATTTTTGGTAATTAATTGTTTCGGTATTTAATCAGAAAATACCGGACGTCGGTTTACAACGCCAAAAATGTCTTTATAGACTATATTATATAGTGGAATTTTTGAAAAGAAAGATATTGCATTTTTTGCTTAGACCGACTGTGTACTCACACATGATTTTTGTTATCGGATATTTTTAACACAATGAAAATAGGCCAAGTTCGTTATTTTAATTGAGAAATTGGTATGCAAAGCACAAGGTCCTTGGCTGGGATTGATTGATCGTGAGTTGGTTAAGAGAATCTGTCACCCGCTGTGTGTCGAGTGGGCGATGCTCCTATGTTGAAAGTCGTCTAGAAAAGACGTAGTCGTGCTCAATGGGATGAGATGACACCCGGCTACGCCGAAAGACCATTGTCTGTTAGTTAGATCGTGCCTGTGTGGCCGTAATAAATTGAAACACATGATAGGTCGTGCCTATGTGGCTGTAATCACTTGGAATGCATGATTGAATGAGTTAAACGCGTCGGATTATGGGACGAAATTGTGTGATACGGTATGAAACATGTCATAACGATTTGGTCTTATAATTAGGACCTCCGTGGTAGATTGATGGATGGATTTATTAATCATTGGTTGAAGTGACCGAGCTGATCGGTGAATTGAATTGAATTAATTGATTGAGAATATGAACTGCATTGACTTGCAGGAAAGAACTGAAGTAAAGGTAAGTCCTATGTCTTATGTGTGCGCGTATTTACTTCCTAGTCGGAGTTTAGGGGGTGAACTTGCTGAGACATTGTCTCACCCGTCGTGGGCTCAACATTTTCAATTCCTTAGATGGCGAACCCTCTTGATTGTCTTCGCCAGCCTATGAGGGTGACCGAGCGAGTTTCTAGCTACCTTGATTCCGAAAGTCACTATGTCTATGAGCTTGTAGTGACCATTATTTGGGTCGAAGAGGGTTTTCTCATAGGGTACCTCACCGATTCAGAGCGCGTGGTTCCACTACAGACCCAATGGATTTAGGGTGGGTCCCCTTAGGACTTTTGAGATCCCTGCTACAGTAGTTGATGCTACTCTAGACGAGGATGTAGCTGACCCTCCTGATGGTGTGGTGGAGGACCCGACATCCCACCCGGCACTTGTGGAGATTGAAGAATTGGCAAATGAGTCTAACTAGCTAGTCATAGGGCACCTTTGTTTTGAAGACCAATCTTTTGTAGATCTTTTGTGTATAGACTAGTACTATATATAACTAGTCAGTTGTGTATAAAGGTAAGTTGTAGTTTTCAAAATTTTGGCCCTGCTTTTCTATCTCAATTTTGTACTGTCTGGGGATTTATTTATTCACTTCCACATGCGCATTAAAATGAATGGGTTAGCGACGCGTCCTAGGATGTCCCAATTTAATCGGCCACCAAGGGATGGGCATGCACTCGTGGATCGAGGTGTGACAATCTTGGTAAGGCCCCAAGGCATGCCAATTTCCATAGTTCAAATGGACATGGGGACTTTGTGCTTGGCGTTGAATGAAACCGCGAGCCGAGGGTCATTCTTGGTACATGTGGATCCACATCGGGTCGGAGCCGAGGTTCGTCAAGCTTGGGATCGTCACTTAAGCAAAGGACTCCTAGTAAGAGGGCAGTAGCCTTTGTGATTCGGGGTAGAACGCCGACAAAGATCAGTGTCCGAGGTGGTCGTGGTAAAGCGTCTGCTCAGGCCAGCGCAAGCGTAAGAGTACTGCTACAGGCCGGTACTGAGAGCGTAGCAGCATCGAGCGATCCTAGGTTCGATGGGATCGTTCAAGCGCTAGTGACCCTTGGGAACTTGTTAGGCCAGCAAGCACAAGACCGAGCCGCCACTGTCACTGCCACTGCCAATGCTGTAACTGCTGTTGTTGCCGCACCTACTGAGGTCTAGCAGGGAGATGTGATCTTGGAGCGAGCCGTTACGTCTGAGTCGAGGTTAGGATCTAACAGAGATGGAAATCGATTAGGGAAGTGGACAATGTTAGAAGAAAGGTATTTCACCCCTCCCAACCAGAAGAGCGCGTGTCGTGCTTGTAGGAAAAGTCACAGGTCCACCCTGTGTTTTAAAAGGACATGAGCTTGTTTTAAATATGGCCATCAATGTCACCATTATAAGGATTGTTCGCGCAGGTAGATGGGACCACAGCAGCTATTACGACCACCGCCGATGGGACAGAACAGAGGAAGTGCGCCGCAGGACGCACCTTAGGGTATGATGAATAGACCTCCAATATAAGGATGAGTGCATGCTGTCACCCGACGGGAGGCAAAGGACTCACCAAATGTGTGATGAGTTTGTAGAAGGAAGCATAGATCAATCTAGTGTCTTGGTATAATAGGAGCGTGCTATGAATGTGGCCAGCACGACCATCAGGCGAGGAATTGTCCACGTAGGCCCAAGGGAACACAAGCACCGCTACCACAAATAAGGCGTCACTAGGATGGCAAAAGGAACAGGAATGAACCGACCATGCACAGATCAAAGGAAGAATATTTTTTTGGGGTGATTTTATCAGAGTAGCGCAGCAGAGTTTTGGGTTAAGTTTGTAGAATTTCAGTTTGTTGTAATAAAGTTGTAAAAAGAAGAAGAATCCCTAGCTAGAGTTGTACTTGATTAGTTTGCTTATGTATAACTTTGACGTTATATATATGAAAAGAGTTGGCTCTTGGAGCATCTTGCTTTGAATGGATTGTCATCGTGAAGTAATCCAGTTTAATCCATTAGCATGTGGAAGTTTTAAATTATTGGGAGTTGAGAAGGACCCTCAATTACCTTAATCTCGTCGCTTGAGGCAACCCATTTGTTAGATGGGGGTTGCCAATGTTACTTAGCGACTGTCATAGATACGAAAGTCGAGGAACTAAAAATCGAGGACATCGTTATAGTGCAAGAATTTCCGGATGTGTTTTCGAAAGAGTTGTCAGGTTTGCCATCAGAGAGAGAGATTGAGTTCGTGATTGAATTAGCTCCCAAGACTGAGCCAATCTCTAAGGCTCCTTACCAGATGTCGTTGTCTGAGTTGAAAGAACTGAATGTGCAAATGTAGGAATTGTTGGATAAGGAATTCATACGTCCCAGTGCATCACCTTGGGGAGCACCAGTTCTGTTTGCGAAAAAGAAAGATGGTTTGTTGCGCCTAGGCATCAACTATCGTCAACTTAATCAGGTGACGATCAAGAACAAGTATCCACTACCGAGGATTGATGACTTGTTTGATCAGTTTCAAGGAGCGTCAATATTTTCAAAGATCGACTTGAGGACAGGGTATCATTAGCTGAGGATTGAAAAGGAGGAGATATCGAAGTCAACATTTCGTACTCGATACGGCCATTATGAATTTATTGTGATGCCGTTTGGTTTAACGAACGCCCCAGCTGCTTTTATGGATCCGATGAACCGAGTGTTTAAAGAATATCTGGATCAGTTTGTGATCGTGTTCATCGATGATATTCTGGTGTATTCGAGAAGTTCTGAGGAACACGAGAGTCATTTGAGGATGGTACTTCAGACCCTAAGGATTCATGAGCTATATGCTAAGTTCAATAAGTGCGAGTTTTGGTAGACTCGTGTAATGTTTCTAGGCCACGTGATTTCAGGTGAAGGAATCTCCGTGGACCCGACCAAGATCGAATCAATTATCAACTGGCCAAGACCGACTACTATGATAAGGATCAAAAGCTTTTTAGGTTTGGCAAGTTACTACAGAAGGTTGTGGAAGGATTTTCAGCATTAGCTTCGTCGTTGACTAGACTACTGAAGAAGGAAGAGAAGTTCGTGTGAACAGACAAGTGCGAGCATAGTTCCAAGAGCTTAAGCAGAAGCTGATTACCGCACCTGTGCTAACCATTCCATCAGGTCCTAAAGGATACGAGATCTATAGTGATACGTCGTTTAGAGGACAAGGTTGTGTGCTGATGCAACATGGTAGGGTTGTTGCATACGCGTCCCATCAGTTGAGGCCTCATGAGTTGAATTACCAAGGCATGACTTAGAACTCATAGCAATCATTTTCACTCTGAAGATTTGGAGACATTATTTGTGTGGGGAAAGATTCCAGATCTTCACTGACCATCAAAATCTCAAGTATCTATTCTCTTAGAATGAGTTGAATATGAGACGACATCAATGGATAGAACTTTTGAAGGATTACGATTATGATATTATGTATCATCCTGGGAAGGTGAATAAGGCCAGAGACGCTTTGAGTCGGAAGTCTTCAGTTGCACAGATAATGGTTAAGGAATAGGTTTTACTCGAAAGAGCGCGAGATTCGGTTTTCAAATTTGAGGTAGGCCACCTTTCGAATCTTATGGCCACCCTTAGAATTGAGCCGGATGTTCAGATCAGAATCAAGACGTTTCAATTAACAGACCCGAATGTTCAGAAGATTCCGGAAGAGGATATCGATAAGAGAAAGGCTAATTTTCAGATTTCTGAAGATGGAACACTAAGGTTCTGAGGACGATTGTGTGTACCTGATGATGTAGAGCTTAAAGAAGAGATCTTATCAGAAGCTCATCGTAGTAGTTACAGCATTCATCCTAGCAGTACAAAAATGTATCATTTTCTGCGTCAACACTATTGGTGGTCCGGTATGAAGGCAGACATTGCCAAGCATGTCGCTAAGTGTCTGATATGTCAGCAAGTGAAGGCACAGCATTGTAAGCTGGGAGGATTTCTGCAACCTCTTGAGATTCCCAAGTGAAAATGGGAGCACATCACGATGGATTTTGTGACAGGCTTACCAAGGAGTCAGAGGAGGTAATGATTCCATTTGGGTAGTGGTCGACAGACTAACGAAGTCGGCTCACTTTATCACTGTACGAAAGGACCTTGATTTGGACAAGCACGCAAAATTGTACGTGCGTTACTTTGTTTGTCTACATGGAGTACTGGTGACGATTACATTAGACGGAGACCCGAGGTTAACAGCTACCAATAGAGTTTCATATTGTTCCTTTTGAAGTGTTGTATGGCAGAGCGTGCAAAACTTCAGTTTGTTGGAATGAGGTCGGAGAACGGAAAATCACAGGCCCAAAGTTAGTTCAGCAATCAATGGATGCAGTTACAGTCATTAGTGACATATTAAAGACCACTCAAAGCCGCCAGAAAAGCTACGCAGATAAGCGTCGAAGGCCATTGGAATTCCAAGTTTGTGATCACGTCATTCTGAAGGCGTCACCAATGAGGGGTACTTCGCACTTTGGAAGGATGGAAAAGCTGAGTTCAAGATACATAGGTCCCTTTGAGATTCTGGAAAGAATTGGGATCCTAGCGTATTGTCTTGCATTGCCGCCGAAGTTGGCGCAAGTGCATGATGTCCTTCACGTGTTAATGTTGAAGACATATGAGCTTGATCCGACCTATGTACTAAATCTTGAAGAATTAGACGTAGATGACAGAGTTTCGTACTTAAAAAGCCCGGTTCAAATTGTGGATCAGAAAGAACAAATTTTGCCTCACAAGATGGTCCCATTGGTTAAAGTGGTCTGGCAACACCACGGCATAGAATGAACAACCTGGGAAAGTGAAGACTCGATGAGGAGACGGTACCCCCACCTTTTTGTTAAAGGATTTGTAAAGGTTTAAATTTCGAGGATGAAATTTTTATTAGAGGGGAAGAGTTATGACATCCTAATTTTCAGGTTCTGTTTTCGATTGAATAAGTTGGGCTTTTCATCGACGCGCCCATAGTTCTTTTCTCTAAGTTGGCCACTCATAAGATAACTATCCTATTAGGTGAAGCCGTTAAGGAATCTAAACGCAATAGACTTGAGGATTCGACCAGGAATCGACTACTCGACCGTGCTAATCTGCAAGGGTCATTATGGCATAGTTAAAAATTGATTAGGGACTGGAGATAGGTCGATTCAATAGAGGTGTGTCATTAAGCGTGGGTCATTCCACCGAATTGTAAAATTCTTGCCGATCGACACTAGATCGATTTTTCTGTCGTTCTGGTATTCTGTGCTTGTATTTCAAATCTCGAGATTTTCACGACAACCGAGAGTCGTCAATGTATTGAAGATGTATACTGTGGCTCGAAAATAGTTGACCACGGGTCAATTACACCAAAAATTCTTAAAAGCTACTCGTTAAGCTAGATCACACTAAAATCGTGCCAGATTGAAATTAACCGTGAATTTGAACCCGATTTTAGAAATTGAAAGTTATGTCATGTCACAATTCATTTTAGGAACGTCGACTCATCCTCCGAAGATTTTTCTGCAAACCGAGATTTTTGGCGGAAATTACAAATAGGGTTTTTTACAAAAAAATTAAGAGGACAATTTTTATCATGTTTTTGGGATGCAATTTAGTTATTTTGATGAGGAAAAATGTCATTTTGGTCAAGGATACCTTGGTGGAATTTATGGGGACCGATCTAAGTCCAATTAGAAAGGAACTTGGCTCAATTTGGGAGAATTTGTCCAAAAATTCGCAAGCCATGGCCTCTCTCACTTTTGGGGGTCCCTCTTGGCTTCCATTCTATCCTCTTGTCCCTTGAAGAGGCCCCACCAGCCCTTGGCTGTCTTCTATAGCCTCGTGGTAGCCCACAAACTTTCTTTGCAAGCTCTATTAAATTGACTACTCGACCGTGCTAATCTGCAAGGGTCATTATGGCATAGTTAAAAATTGATTAGGGACTGGAGATAGGTCGATTCAATAGAGGTGTGTCATTAAGCGTGGGTCATTCCACCGAATTGTAAAATTCTTGCCGATCGACACTAGATCGATTTTTCTGTCGTTCTGGTATTCTGTGCTCGTATTTCAAATCTCGAGATTTTCACGACAACCGAGAGTCGTCAATGTATTGAAGATGTATACCGTGGCTCGAAAATAGTCGACCACGGGTCAATTACACCAAAAATTCCTAAAAGCTACTCGGTAAGCTAGATCACACTAAAATCGCGCCAGATTGAAATTAACCGTGAATTTGAACCCGATTTCAGAAATTGAAAGTTATGTCATGTCACAATTCATTTTAGGAACGTCGACTCATCCTCCGAAGATTTTTCTGCAAACCGAGATTTTTGGCGGAAATTACAAATAGGGCCGTTTTTTACAAAAAAAATAAGAGGACAATTTTTTATCATGTTTTTGGGATGCAATTTAGTTATTTTGACGAGGAAAAATGTCATTTTGGTCAAGGATACCTTGGTGGAATTTATGGGGACCGATCTAAGTCCAATTAGAAAGGAACTTGGCTCAATTTGGGAGAATTTGTCCAAAAATTCGCAAGCTATGGCCTCTCTCACTTTTGGACCACTTCTTTAGCTTGCAAAGAAAGTTTGTGGGCTGCCACGAGGCTGTAGAAGACAGCCAAGGGTTGGTGGGGCCTCTTCAAGGGACAAGAGGATAGAATGGAAGCCAAGAGGGACCCCCAAACCTTCTTATGTCCCATTTCTTCTTTAGCACCTTACCTTTCTCCATTAGAAGTGTTTTCAAGCTCCAAAGTTGCAAAGAAAGCCAATCGACTTCCTCCCCTAGCCCATCGCAAGTCCCCTGAGCCGCCGGAGCCATTGTACGCCGCCGTCACGCCTCATCGCGCCACCTACAAGCCTAGCTCGGCGTCCTGCTCGCTGCACCCAGCCGCTCGTTCCTGGCCATCCCTTGCCCCTATCCGACGAAGTTTGGCCTCCATCCGTTCGAGCCAGCCACCATGCGCCATCATTTAGCCGCCGGAAGCCCCCGCCTGCCCGCCTGCTTACCCGCTTGGCCGCCAGTCCACTTTAGCCTATCGTTCCCTCCTCTCGGCCCAGCAACCAAAACCAAAGCCCTCATCCAGCTGTGGGCCTTCAAAGCCCATTTCAAACCCCTTATGGGCCTCGTAGGGTGTTGCCGCTTCGGAGTTTGTTGCCCATCTTCGCGTTGCCGTTGTTGTGGACTCACCGGATCGCAAAACTGGTGAGTTTACTCACTAAACTCTGCTTAGGGAGTTAATGATGCTTAAGGAGTGTTTAGATTAGGCTAATTAAGGTTTAGATGGTTAGTTAGAACGGATTAGCGAATCAATTATTCGATTTTGCATGTTAGGTGGATAGAACGACTTAATTAGGGATTAGATAGATCGTGCTCTTTAACTAGATTGGTTCGGCCTAAGTTTCTATTTTTGGTAATTAATTGTATTTAATTAATTATTTTTGGTATCTATTTAAGTATTTATTATTTTCCGAAAATTATACTGGGATAACCGGTAATCAGAATTTCATGTCGATTGCAATGGTATGCTTGGTTAATTTAATTGAGTGTTGATTTGTGTAAATTGAGTGGTAATTGTAATTTTGGGTAATTATCCCAAAATTGAGTAATTTCGGTATTTAATCAGAAAATATTGGGCGTCGGTTTACAACGCCAAAAATGTCTTTATGGACTATATTAAATAGTAGGATTTTTGAAAAGAAAGTTATTGCATTTTTGGCTCAGGCCGACCATGTACTTACAGACGATTATTTTTATCGAATATTTTTAACAGAGTGAAAATAGGCCAAGTTCGTTATTTTAATTGAGGAATTGGTGTGCAAAGCACAAGGTCCTTGGCCGAGATTGATTGATTGTGTGCTGGTTAAGAGAATCCATCACCCGCTATGTGTCGGGTGGGCGATGCTCCTATGTGGAAAGCCGTCTAGGAAAGACGTAGCCATGCTCAATGGGGTGAGACAACGCCCAGCTACGCCAGAAAACTGCTATGTGATGGTTAGATCGTGCTTGTGTGGCCATAATAAATTGAAACGCGTGATAGGCCATGCCTGTGTGGCTGTACTCACTTGGAATGCATGATTGAATGAGTTAAACGCATTGGATTATGGGACGAAATTATGTGACACGGTATGAAACGTGTCATAACGATTTGGTCTTATAATCGGGACCTCCGTGGTAGATTGATGGATGGATTGATTGATCGTTGGTTGAATTGACCAAGCTGATTGGTGAACTAAATTCAATTTATTGGTTGAGAATATGAATTGTACTGACTTGCAGGAAGGAACTGAAGCAAAAGTAAGTCATCTGTCTTGTGTGTGGATAGACGGCCTTTAGGCGTATTTCCTTCCTAGTCAGAGTTTAGGGGGTAAACTTGCTGAGACATTGTCTCACCCCATCGTGAGCTCAACATTTTCAGGTCCTTAGATGGCGAACCCTTCTGAGCATCTTGGCCTATGAGGGTGACCGAGCGGATTTCTAGTTACCCAGATCCCATAAGTCACTAGGTCTATGAGCTTGTAGTGACCACTGTCTGGGTTGAAGAGGGTCTACCTCATAGGGTACCTCATCGATTTAAAGCGTGGTTCCGCTATGGACCTATGGATTCAAGGTGGGTCCCCTTAGGACTTTTGATATCCCCGTTGCAGTAGTTGATGCTACTCTAGATGAGGATGCAGCTGACCCTCTCGATGGTGTGGTGGAGGTACTATATGTAACTAGTCAGTTGTGTATAAAGGTGTGTTGTAGTTTTGAAAATTTTGGCCTTGCTTTTCTATCCCATTTTTGTACTGTCTGGGGATTTATTTATTCGCTTCCACATGTGCATTAAAATGAATGGGTCGGCAACGCGTCTTGGGACGTCGCAATTTAATCGACCATCGAGGGATGAGCACGTGCTCAAGGAATGGGGAGTGACAGTCTTGGTAAGGCACCAAGGCATGCCGATTTCCATAGTTCAAATGGATGTGGGGACTTTGTGCTTGGCATTGAATGCATCCACATCGGGTCGGAGCCGAGGTTTGTCAAGCTTAGGATCATCACTTAAGCGAGGTGTGCCCAAGCCTCGAGGTCTTAGATTGGTATTGAGGCGTACCGTTTCCGAGCCTTGTCCAGTGCGGGGATCAACGCTAAATGATTGATTCAAGTTACGGATCAAAGGTCGTTCCAAACATATTTACTAGTGAAGTATAAGAAATTCATAACACACACGAATGAATGAGCACGCCTTCAGGCCATGCATGTGTTGACTAAGAGAAAATATAAGAACCAGCTTGTATGATGCATTTGTGCATGCATTTAAAGAGGAAAAGGTAACCGTCGCCACACAGTGTTGGTGACGATGCCTCGTTCATTGAATGGGATGCCTCGGTTGAGCCAGGATGCCCTGGTTGAGCCAAGATGCCTGGTTTTTGAACCTGAAAGCCTCAGGATGCTAGCCCCAAGAAGCCTCGATTGAGCCAAGATGCCCTGGTCAAGCCAGGAAGCCTAACAAGAAGCTAGAAGCCCCAGTCGAGCCAAGAGGGCTTGGTCGAGCTAGGACGACGATAAATGAATTTGCATAAATGCTGGTTATGTATGAGCATGATTTGTTGATATGATAATTGATAAGCCGATGGTAGTTTTGGCATGGATGGCATGTGTTTAGATAAAACATGACATATGATTTGCAATTGATCTGCAATCAACACTGTTTGTGAGTGCTGTACTTGCTAAACTCTGATGATGAGATGCTTTCCTAGTAGAGAACTAGGAATTTTACGTACTAAGTTTCCCAAAAACTCACCCCTTCATCTTTCAGTTTTGTAGATATGGAAATCTCATGTTAGTGTTGGGAGTAGCAATCACACTATAGGAGATAGGGTTTCCCTGGCCTATAAGGAGAACTTGTATTGTGATGTAAAAAGAAAAGAGGGCCCGTTGAGAAATGGCTTGTAAAAGTACTGTTATATTATAAATCAGTGTGTTCTGTGTGATGTATGTCCCAGTCTGCCAGCTGTTGTTTGTCTGGGGAGTTATTTGTTCACGTTTCTGCATGTGTATGATAACAATTTAATAAGAATCAAGACGGCGACGAGCCTGGGTCATCACGAAAATAACCCTTGTCGCTCGTCACCCTAGAGATGGAGTTGGGGTCATGATAAGGAGAAAGCCTGTTGGCTGATACAAAGTATTAACGATCAACATGATGCTAATATACATGTTAGTGTTAAGCAGTTGGGTTATCGCCAAGGTATTAGAAGCTAAGGAATTTGCCAATGGTAATGAACATTCATGATCGAATGCTATCATCAATACACGATGATGATTGGTTGACGATTAGTACTTAATAAATTTAACTAAACTCTCACAAGATTGAAAGCCATGAAGACGTTGATTGAAGAGATATCATAGTTCGCAAAAAGACTAACATGCGATCGCGGAAAAGCAGTCCTGGAGCCTGAAGTGGAGCCCGAAGTGGAGCCCATCAATAGCTTACGGAGTTATAAGCATTTATAGATTAGATGAAGGTGTAGTTATGAAGCATAATCATGGAGCCGAAAATCAATGACATTGCAGTTTTAATTTCAAGTTTAAATATTAACCACTTAGAAGTGGTTATGTTGGGTAATAGGCTATAAAAGCCATGTTGAATCATTGTAACGACCCCCGACAATCGTGATCACAATTATGCAGTTTTCAATTTATCAATTTATTTCGATAAAAAAAAATCAATTGATCAATTTCCAATAGTAGCATTTATCTGATGCGTAGATTTAGCTAGCATAGATCCTCGTTACATTTTCATATCCTTTCCGAATTGTCACTGAACCCAAATTTAATAAGAACTGAAGATCGTCCTTTCAGGAAAGATATTTAGTCGATTGAAACAAGTCTCAGCGAAACAATAGGACCACCATTATCCGAGACATGAGGATCATCTCATCGGAAAAGGTTAAGGATCCACCAT